>JAUELO010013990.1:0-48521 GCA_032357855.1 Amphibolips quercusostensackenii
TATCCAACCGTCCCGGGACTTTTTAGACACTCTGTATATATTTATATATATATATATATATATATATATATGTATATATAATAATTAAGTAAAGATATCTTATTTGATCTTCTAATTCTTCTTCAATCCCCATACAATTTGTATAATAATTATTATGATTCATTGATAATAATCGACAAGTTAGTGTTCGCAGCATAAAATTATTTTTGTTCACAGCTCATACATTCTGTTTGCAGCATAAGGTTGGTTTCGCAAGTATGCTTTTCTTTTTGTTTTTATTTCTGATTTTTTTTTTAAATTTCTCTGTTTTACTATTTAAAGAATTTGAAGTTTAGAAAAACATATGTGTCAAATGAAATACTGATTTTTTATGTACTATAATACTTTGAATATAAAAGACGCCTTTAACCTTTATGACTTTTAATATTAATTTCAGTAAAAATAATTCAACTCTTAAAATCTATAATAATTACAATTTTTAATTTTTAGGCATAAGTGAGGTCTTTAACTTTTTCAGTTGATTGTATAAAAAAGTCACAATGATTTAAAATATAATTAAAGTTTTATGATATTCCCTTTTTTTAAACCAAGCGTCTCGTCGCACAGTGGTCCATTAGTGGATTTTCGCGGACAAATTAGGCTAGAAGTAGTAATTGTTGGTCGATTTTAAAGTTTATTGAAAAAAATACTTTCAATGAATTGCGCATCAATCCTTTGAGGCTGAATCTCAATTTTCATTTTGTGATAAATGTTATGTTATTAAACAATAACAAAAATTGGAGTTTTCAATGTATTATTCTACATCCTCGTGTAAACCAGTAAAGTACAACGAAAATCAATAAAAAATGATGCGCAGACACATACATCTAAAGAATAAATTAGTGAAGTAAACATTTTACTGCTATAAATAAATTTGATAAACAAATATACATTTATAGAACTTTTATTGGATTAAATATTTCTTCTTTATGAAAAATCATCTTGAAATATGCCACAATGTTATTTCACATTATAAATGTTGTTAGGCATAAGTATTGCTGATTGTTACTATTAAATTATGTAAATAATTGCATTATATTCATGTGTTTTCAAAGAAACAAATTATTTTTTTACAAAGACTAGCTGCTGCGAATGACCGTAATATTATCTAGATAAGAAATTTCATTTCAAATTAGCGATTAAAATTTTTATTAATAAAAAATATAAAGAATTGCATTTTATTTATGTCTTTCTACAGAAAAATATTATTTTTTCACAAAGACTTGCTATCAATGACTTTTCTGTATTATCAAGCTGAGAACTTTTATTGTAAATCCACACTTTCTATTGTTAATGAAAAATAATGAAAACAATCGTTTATTATATAAAAATTGTTAGTATTTGTGTCTGTGCATCAATTTCTATTGTTTTCTGTTGTATGTTACTGGTTCACATGAAGATAAAAAATAATACTTTAGAAAGTATGATTTTTTTGAATAATTTAATAATATAACATTTAAAACAATATAAAAATTGAAATTAAGCTCTGAGAAATTGATGCGGAATTTCATCCAGGGTATTTTTTTTTTAGACTTTAAAATCGACTAGTCGCCCCGAAGTTTCGGGACGTCTTATTTATTTCGTTTTCCAACTACCCAAATTTTTCAAGACAACTGGATGTACCCTTTTTTAAATCTATGAAATCTTTTAATTGAAAAAAAATTATCTTAATGAACAGCTTTCAGCTTTAAGCTTTCAACATTATATTATGTAAAACTGTAATCATTTAAAATTAAACAATCTTGACTTAAAAGCATATATCAAAATCTTCAAAATAGTTTGGTTTTATTTCTCAATCATATAAAATTGTATCGTTTGAAAACAATAATATTATATTAAGATCCAGCGACATTTTTTCTTCAAGTAGAATAGTTCTAATACGTGAAAAAAAGAGACAAGAACAGGCGTTCTATGGCAATTTCCTCGACACAAACTATAAATTGAAGAGAATTATGCAAATTGTCCGTGACATCAATATTTAATGTGAATATAATGCTTCTCTGCTACAATTTCTCGAAAGACTATGCGGAAACATACGAATACGTCCATATGACATTTTATTATGCACCCTTATATAATGATTATTGATTGCGCTGCAAAAGATATTAAGAAATTATTTATGAGCAAAAAGCAAAGTTAAGAGAATGTCATAAATTATTTTAGGATTTTCGATGCATCAAAAGGTCAACCGCTCATTTATCTGATTATAAGTCATCAATATAATCAGTTCTTACAAATTATGATTAAAGAGTGATATTTATAGAAAGTTATTGATAGAGACTGATTATATAAATTTTGTGCGAAAATGTATATCGGTTAAGTGTCAGATGGAGTTTTTCAATATTTTGGAATTTGGAGTTTGATAACTTGAGATTCACAATGGAGGAGTTGAGTTTACCTTATTTATTTCACCTTTATGATTACTATTATATTACTATTACTATACTTCCATACAGTATCGTAAAATATAATGCAAAACGATAAAATATAATGCAGTATTGTAGAATATGATAAACTATCACACTATATGATACAGTATAATACAATATCATATAATATGATACAAAACGATGCAACATAATACAATATAATGCAATGCGATACATTACGAAACAATATCATGTAACATGATACAGTATTTCATATACACCATGCTGTATTAAGTTACACTATGAAACACTATAATGTTGCACTACGAAACAATATGATACAATATTATACAATATAATGTGGAGATATCATTCCTGCCTCGCGCCTTACGACGGCTCGTGCTTTTATAAACGTTATTAATTTTTTTCATAGAGTTTAGGAACTATATATTTTTTTAAATAAAAAAATTGTATTTTGAATCGCATTTTGCAACTTCCAAAATAAATATTTCTTTCATAAGTTACTGTTTTGTTTGAAGATTCTAAAAAAAAATATAATTTTTCGTTCATGAACCTCGTTTATACTTCTAATTTTGAATATAATTCGTGAGGAATAAAACAATTAATAACATTTATATAAAACAAATTCACTTGCAAAAAATATGATAAAGTTAAGAGAATTTCTGCAAAAAAATGTGAAGTTCAACCAGAAAATGACTAAAAAATCAAATCAATAAAAAAATTTTTTAATCAAGTAATTCATGTTTTTGAAACAGCCAACTGCAATCTCTATTCAAGAATTTTTATATCGCTAAATTAGCTATGTGATGTCTTGAGTGTAAGAAGTTACACAAAATCGAAACTTTTAGAACAAATTATTGTTCAGTAAGAAATACGGAAAAATGAAATAATTGTATAAAATTCATAAAAATAAAAAAAAAATCCAACGACCAAATTCAAAAAAAAAAAACCTAAGATGTTCCTGTTGTAACTAGAAAGAGAAAAGAAAAAGAAAAAGAAAGAAAAAATATAAAAGCGGAAAGAAAAATGAGAAAGGCAACCAACCAAATCCCCTTCCTTTTCTTTTTTTTATTTCTTTCGTCTTTCTTCATTTTTATTGCTATACAATTACAACAATAGAACATATATAGTAAAAAACCAACATTTGGATGCTCATACAGCACCCTTATCAAGGTTACAAATATTTAAATAAGTAAGGAGAGTGACGAAAAAATGGTACTCTCTTTTCGAAACCCGAGATCCAAGTGATGGTCAAAAGGCAAATCCCTTATCGAGGCAAGAAACATTTTAGCAGGTAGGAAGAGTGACGAGACAAAAGTCGTCTTATTGTCATACTTGAAATCGAGACAAGAAACATTTAAGCAGGCAGGAAGAGTGACGAAACAAGGCTCGTCTTTTCTTTATACCTGAAATCCAAGTGATGGTCAAAAGGTAAATTTATTACAATCAAATAGAAATATACGTTGAAAACAATTTAAAAATGAGAAAAAGCAAAAGCAAATCAAGATTTATGAAACCTATTGTTAAAGATAATCGATTATATTGACACCACTCTTGTTTAATTGATCTTAATCAGTTTTTAAATTAATAGATGACTTCTTTTGTTTTTTTATATTAAGCATTTCCGTAAATTCTCTCTTACTCTTATTGTTTTCACTGTGTGAAATTTGAACATTATCCTAGTCAAATTCGTGGTCAGCATTAACAAATTCTTTTGTATGCCTGTCAAGAGCACTTTTCTAACAACGTCCCAATCGAACATCACTTTATGTTCTTTTATCCTAGTATTGAAAAGTCTGCCAGTATGACCCACATAAGTCACATCACATATCTTGCAAGTGGTCTTGTAAACAACACCACCTTTTTCTAATTTTTCTAGAGGATTTTCACCAAAAGTTATTAATTAATCGATTTCAAATGGTGTACCGAAAATGGTATGAATCTTGAACTTCTTTAACATGAATTTAATAGTTTTCGAAATTTCACCAAAAAAATAAAAGAACAAAAGTATTGAAGGAACTATATTCTTTCGAATCTTTCTGATTATCTGCAGGTAAAACATTATTTTGTATGATATTGATTTGTTCAATTCTAATTGTAATATATTCATCAATTAACTTTTGCGGGTAATGATTCAGATAAAAGGTATTTTTAAAAATATCCAAATTTCTTTGATAAAATGAAATATAGAACAAGCCTAGAGCTCTGTCAACTAAGTTTTTGATTACTGCAATTTCGTTTTGAAAATGATCAGCCGAAAATAAATTTAAAATTTTACCTAAAAGTGTTATTTTCCTATACCAACTGGTCATAATATTACTATTCTGACGCTTAATTACCTCTATGTGTAAAAAACTGATTTCATTATTTTTTTCTATTTCATAGGTAAATTTAAGTCTTGGATGAGAACTGTTTAAAGCATCAATGACTGTCTGTAACTTTGTTAGAGGAATGCATAATAAGGTATCGTCAACATACTGAAAGTAAAAATGCAAAACAAAATCCAACATCCTAATGACAAAAAATAATTAATTAAGCTAACTTATTCATTTGATTAATTCATGTTAAAGAAGTTTAAGATTCATGCAATTTTTTGTATACCATTGAAAATGGTATCAATTAAAACTTTTAGTAAAGATCCTCTAGAAATGTTTAAAAAGGTGAATGAATTTGAATGAAATAATGTTCACAATTTAAGCAGAGAAAGTAATGAGAGAAATAGAGAATCTATGGAAAAGCTTTATTCAAAAAAAAGAGTCATCTATTAATTTTAACACTGATTTAGATAAATTTAAAAAAAGTTATGTCAATATGATCAATTATATTTAACAATAGGTTTCACGAATTTTAATTTTCTTTGTCTTATTCTTATTTCTAAATTGTTCTTCACGAATACTTCTGTTTAATTGTAATGGATTTACCTTTTGTTCATCACTTGGATTCCAGGTATAAAGAAAAGAACACCCTACTTTCGTCACTGTACCTACCTGCTGAAATCTTTCTTGCCTCAATACGGAATTTGGCCTTTGACCATTATTTGGATCTTAGTTTCGAAAAAAGAGTACCGTTTTTTCGTCACTCTTCCTATTTATCAAAATATTTTCAACCTTGATGAGGGTGCTATATTAATAGTAATTTAAATTTGAACTTGTTTCTAATTTAAAGATTTCTAAATTCAAAAATAAAATAAGTTTTAATCTATGTATTAACAAATAACAGAAGTTTAGAAACTAGTTTTGCTATTAATTCTTTTTATTTTGAATAAATAATGAGTCCTTATAATATGGTGAATCGCAAACATTTCAAACGGATTATAAATTGTTATGAGTCATATATTTATTCGACTAAAGAGTAAATTTTTCTCAATAAAAAATATAATTTAAATTAAAAAAATGAGTTTCTGATACGGCTGTTACGTCCATAACAATACCCCTTTTTTTGTTAAAAACACAACCTGTTTTATTTTTAATACAAAAAAAATCAGGACTAAGGGTACGAAAATTTAAAGAAGGCCTACCGGCAAAATATGCAGGATATTAATTTCTTCTTTTGGCATATTTTGTTGGATATTGATATTTCTTTCCGCATATCTCATCGTGTACTAAATTGAATTCCAATCATTTTTTATTAATTTTAGACAATTTATTATGAATTCCAAACAATTCTAGATTATTGTCACGAGTCAAGAAATTTGTGTTTGAGAAATATGTCGGATAATAAAAAACTAAAGGGAGATCTTGATGACAGGTAGACGTTATGTTCCATCTGTATTTATTTGTATTCCTTTCCTCCCAAACCACCTGAAAATGGCGGCAAATGTGACCAAACTCGTGCTTAAATTCTAAAGAATTCCAAAGAAAAATTATGATCAATTCATATATATGATGGATTCCAATAAATACAAGAATTATTCGAAGTAATTCAAAAACTAATCTCTAGTCAAATATGCTGGATTATAATTTTCTCTTTCAGCGTATTTTTTAGTCAAAATAATTTCTTTTTCGGCAGGATTTTTTGAACATCACTGGAATTGTAATTATTTCGTAACAGTTTTGTAATAATACGCGACTGTTCTATAACAAATATGGAACTCAAATACATAACAAATGTGACAGTGATACATAACTATTACGTCACACACACAAAATAAATCCTACAGAATTATAATATTTATAATAATTATACGCATAATAAATGATATGAGTGCACATTATCATTAGACATTACATTACATTGTAAGTTGAAACAGGAAAAGCCGGGCTATACAAGAATCTGTGTGGAATCGAATACTGGTCTTTTGAACGAAAGCACGGCTATTTTACACTCTAATGAAGTGAATTATGAGGATGGGGATTTCATCGTCCATATAAAGTAAGTGCTAGGAAATTCATTAATCTTAATAAATATATTAATTTATTGGTAGTGGTTATACGTCCGGCCAGAAGCGAAGCTCTCTTATCTTTTCCAGCTCCTCCTCCCCCTTGCTAGGTCTTTACGTTTAGACTCGCCCTTGTTATAAGCGTACATAAACGGGCGGACTGTCTAGACGCTTAGAATCGGTCTAATTAATTACTGACGATTATGATGGTTAAGCTTTTCACATTCTAACGACTGGCATATCCTATGCACTCAAACTAAAATATACCTTTGAACTCAAGAATGTTAGATCAATAACTGATAATTATGATGGTTGTGATTTTTACATTCTAACGATTAGCATATTTCACGTACTCAAACTAAAATATACCTTTAAATCCAAGAGTGTTTTATTAATTACTAATAATTATGATGGTTGAGATTCTCACATTCTAACGACTGGCATATTTCACGTACTTAAAATAAAATATATCGTAAACCCAAGAGTATTTTAGTTTGTCTGCAGAAATTGGCCTATTTCTTCTCATTCTAATGTTTTTTGGGCAGCCAACTGTTCATTTCGTTAGTGACTAACATACTGAAAATGCCTGCAACTGGCTCGGGTCCAGTAAAGTTTTCTTTTACTGCTAGTTTTGCTGGCCTGTCCGACATCTTGTTACCTTTAATGCTACTGTGCCCAGGGATCCAGAGTAGAGTCACTTGGTTTCCCATCGCTAGGTTGTCAGTGCCTCAAAGTACTCTCGTACTAGTACCGACTTTGTCGTTGTTCCATTCTGGTCATAATAGCAGCCCTGCTGTCTGAGGAGATACAGATGTTTCTTTTGTTGCCATACTCATGTGCCTTATAGGCGCACTGAAGCATGGTCATAATCTCAGTTTGTAGAATTATGGCGTAGGGCCCCATCGGGATTGTGTAGCCCATTCCACTCTTTCTACAATATACACAGGCTTCTGCCTTCTTCTTGTTTCTGTAGCCATCTGTATACCAGCTGTCCCTATCGTTTGGCAGGTGTGCTTTGTAGTTAGCCAATTACTACTTCACGGATAGGCTTACTCGATACTTCTTGTCGAGGAGATAGCAAGTATATGTTTTGTCCCTAAGCATGCTCAGGGTTAGCCTGCTCGCGATCACGGCTGGGATCCGCACTGCTGTCGAGATCCTCTAGCCTTTCACCATATTCAAATTCAAGGCCACCTTCGCAGCCACGGCGTTGATGGTGAGATGAAGAGGCTTTAACCCTGTTAGTTAGTGCCCCCAATGCCATTGTAGGTGTGGACTTCGAGGCACCAGAGACGCCTCTTAAAATCAGTCCCCTGATTTTTCCCAGTCGAGACTTAACAGTGTACAGTTTGACCCTGCTCCACTAGACCACCGCCGCATAGGTAAGCCTGGGTCGCAGAATCTCTGTGCAGATTCACATACGTGTCTCCAGCTTTAAGACCTTGCTTTTCCCTATGACTGTCCCACAGAGATATAGTGTTGCTACTAGATTTTTGCACTTGTTTTCCAAGTGCTTGTTTTATACAGCTTTTTATCTAGGATGACTCTTGGATATTTATCTTGTTCTTTGATATCCAGTTGTTGTCCCGCCAATTTTAGTGTACTCGTGGTTCCCTTCTTATACCATCCATGCAAGAGTTGGTTCAGCTTTCTTGCTTTACCTTACGTATTGTACCCCTGTATTCATCCCTTATTGTCGTTTATGACGTCCTGGCATTTATCTGTTTTGCCAGTACTGGCAATTTTAAACTTCTCTGGTTTCCCTGCGAAGCTCTTCGAGTTTCCCGTTCATGCAGTGTGTCTCCCCAGCATTTCGGACTCTTGTGAGTCGACAATTACTTTCGTAAGTAGATTTGATAGCCGTTGTGAAAATCTTAACTGCCATCTCTAGGGTGTCCACGTCTCTAATTGACTTGGGCACCTCCGAAAGTGCACTCCTTAGTTCCGTGGAAAACTAGTCCCAGTCCGTTATTTTAAAATTTCTGGCCCACGTAGAGCCCGTGGGTAGGATGCATTTAAACTTGAACTCTATCTGTGCATGATCTGAGAATGTGGGTTCGTCTCAGACTCTCCACTTTTTGACATTGTCTCTAAAACTAGCGGCACAGAGAGTGATCTCAATGATTTCCTACCTGACAGAGTTACAAAACGTCGGGGTACTCCACGTGTTAAGAATACCTAAATAAGTAGTTATGAGGTATTCTAAAAGACCGTTACATCTTGAGTTGATGTCCGTGCTGATCCAAAAAGTATAGTGGGAATCAGCATCGCACCCCAGCAGAAGAGGAAAACCCCTTACCTTCTAGTAAGACACCAGTGTACGTATCTCCACAGAGCCACAGGTATAAAAAATGCCGAATTCATAAGGAATTTCAGAAAAGTATCGTATGTGATTGAGGAAAGAACCTTCTGTTTCTACATTAAGGGAAATGTATTTAGGATGAGCTGTAGTCGAATGCTAGATTACGACTCGTCCTGAAAACATTTCCCTCACTGTTTAAATAAAAAGGTCTGCCACTAGTTATACAATATACTATTAAAACGCTTGGCCTAAAACTCGTGTTATATTACTGTGACGTAACAGTTCTATCACCCAATGACATCTGTTACATCAAGAAATTATTAAATTGCCATTGAACTGAATTGTAACAACGTATTGCAGTGATTACATTACTTAATTGCAGAACAAGTATAGAACAATAATAAAATACATGTCATGGAACATGAGTGACATTCCAGCGACGTAACAGTGTCATTACTCTGTGGTATATCTGTTGAATGAAAAAATTCCTGAAATGTTACGTATCCTTATGGTAGAGTTCGAAATTTATATTCTGTAAATTTTATGATACATGGCAGTAAAAATGTTATGTATAAATGTGACCTTTTTCTTTTGTTACGCAACATTTACAGAACGTGTCCGCTCGGCAGCTTTAATTTTCTATGTGCTACTATTCCCACTTGTCCGTGACTTACTAATATCATGATTGAAAATTGTTTTGATATCCATCTCATACTGGTTCGTAAAAACAATTTCGCGGCAAAGAAAACGCAACTTACACGAAAGCAGTGGTCCGAATTCGGCTCTCCAACTGTACTATGCATGCGTCGCATTAGCAGTCTCATTAGCCGTATACGGCGCGCTTTTTAGTAAAAGGTAAATTAATAATTTAATTGTAATGCCTAAAAGTAAATTATTGATTTTAAATTAAAAAAGGAAGACCTTTTCCCCAATGTATATTCTAAATAGTTCATAATATTTGTTGTATTTAATAATAATCATATATTGTGAAAAAATTGATTTGTATATCTTCTCATTTCCAATCTGCGTGCAATCAACATCCAGTGAGCCTGCTGGTGTATCGCATGCGCACTGCGGTTAGGGAGCCGAATCAGGAGCACTGCGCAAGAGACCGCAGTCTACGCCATAGAGCTTTCATGATATCAGTCTTTGCTTGTCATTCTCTATGGCGAGGTATGTGAGTGGGAGCTTACTCTTTTCCGAGAATTCCGTTCGCCAACTCTCCAAGCGACAAACTTTAGGTACCAGGCAAAAATGGGACTGTATGAATAAGAAATAACAAGGAGCAAAGTAAATGGATTTTTTGACTGTGTGCTCAAAAAATGATCAAAGGGCTTTTTGTCATTTAGATTTAAATATATAATTTTGATTTAGAAGTGTTGAAAAAGCATGTTTCTGACGATTTCCTTGGACTCTTGAAATATGAAGGTTATTAATTCAGAACAAAGTATAAGATTCTTTTTTAACCCGTTCTATACGGAAACTCAAGAATCCGGTTTCATTTGAAAGCTCATCCAAATGAGTTCCACTTTCGTGAAACATTACCTGATTCCAAATGACTCAAGGATATAAATTTATTTATTCTAGGAGCTTGGTTAATTCACAAAATGTATCTTTCAATTTATACAAATTTAGTCTAAAAATTACAAAAGAAAGATTATATAAAAAAAAAATTATTTGTTGGCCAAAAAACTACCGCAAAAAAATTATAAATAAATTACAAGTTAGAAAAGCGAAGCTTCATTTTGTCATTGAGCAAATATGGCACAGACATTTACTCGAAATTCAGCCTTTTTTCTCAAAATCAAATAAATAAAGAATTTTGGTTATTAAAAAAAAAAGTAAAAATTAATAGGGCAGCAAGTAAGACCTGCGAATTTCAAAATATATAAATATAATATATATTTAAGGACTAAAATCAAAAAAAAGTAAAATTCCTTTTGTTATAAGTAAAAAACTACTTGTGGTTGATAAAGATTTATTTATAGTAGTTGTTGCTGATCAGATATTTCATTTTAGGCTTATCGTTTTACAAGGATTGGTGCCAACGTATATAGTCAGGACCAATTTTTTTACTAAAACACATTAAATCGTCGGAAAGTCTAACTTTTATAGATGAATTCTTTTAGAAAGACACATCATACAACTTAATTAAAAAATTAATTATTAACTTACGAGCATAGATTTAATCTGTCCTTGTGAACCCAGATCTGAAGACTTGAAAATACTTGTTGAAATCAATGGGTAATGCTCAATGAAATGAAAAATTCTCACATAAAGAATAATATAACAACCTCTTTCATATTTTGCCTTGAAAAGCAATATATGTGTCATTTAACAGGGTTTTTTTAATCGGCTGCCCTACAGTGTCAGAGATTTAACTGGCGAATTTTTTTAAGGGGCAGGTGCTCAAGAACTTTCAAAAACAAAGTGTTAAATTTTTCATATCAGAACTAAAAAAATTGAGCCATCTTCAAAGTTGTCATAAACTCACTATACATCACACAAATTAAAAGAGCTGCCAATTTTTAATTTTTAAGTGCAGCGATTTTGCCTTAATTCAAACTTATAAGATATATAATATTTAACAAAAATTTCTGGAAATAATTTTAGTAAAGCCCTTATTTTGATCCGACATAAATATTTAAAAAGCTAAAAAAGATACTTTCCATCGAATTTACCATTTTCACATCAACCTGATTGCTATGGTCCAAACATTATATGATAAAATTACATTTCTAAGCATGCATTTAAACTTGTATCAAAAAATTCTCAGAAGCTTCCCTGTGCATTTTAATTTCTGAGGTGCAGTGTATTTTCCAAAAGATCTCTATATTTCTGGTTGCCATGATTCATTATCAACTTTTATAATAATATTATCAAAAATAATTTTTTTCGCATCGGCTACATTTTGTCAGGGACTAAGAGCGAATCCCTAATGAAAGTACGCTCTTTGACAGATGTACTCTGTAGGAGAACTGTAGCTTGAAAGATGCGTCACGAGAAGCGCAAGTTTGTACTGAACGAACTCTGCTCCCACTTTCGCAAGGATTTGATTAGCAGAAGGTGAAAACCCTGGAAAGAACGAACAGTTCTACTCTCTAAGAGTTTCAGTCTTCTAAGGAGCTGAATCCTGGGATCCAAAAGCCCAACTGATCCTCAAAGGATTGATCTCTTAGTGAGTCACAATCTGCCGGTTCGGATACCTCTTTCGAAAAACAAACTTTACTAGATGGCGCCACATACAATATTTTTAAAATTTTAATTATTACATTATCAGAATAATTTGCGTTTTTTTGCACTTCTTTTAAAGTCCAAAGAAAAACTTTTGATTTCTCAAGCAACAGTTTTGGTTTAATTTACTGAAAATGCTGCTAAACAAGCTACAATAACATTTAATTTAACAAAAATTTTCGTCTAAATTGTATCTACACATTTTTTTAGAATTACACACACACACGCGCGCGCACACACACACACACAACAATATATATTCGCTGTTGTGCGCTTCGCGAGCTAAAGCTCACCTTGTAAGCCTTATCGCTGTTACATGCTTTTGATTTAATTACTTTAGTTTTAAATTAAAAGGAGGTCAAGTTTACTTGAGGTTCTATCGACGTTAAGGAACACATTCTCGCCCAGACACTCGCGCTTCGCGCTCGATACTTGATCTCAAAATCATTATATCTCGCTTCCCACGCTCGGTTCAGTGCACCGTATAACAGAAACCAAAAATTTTGAGCGCGCTTATGGCACGCGATTTAGTAGTCGCGCTTCGTGCTTCGAAATACATTAATCGCGCGCTTTGCGTTCCGTGTTATGTTTTTTACATACAAATTACTAAATTTGTATTCGATTTAAAATTTAATATTTTACCACAAAAGAATAAATTATAATGAAATTTTAAAAATTATTCAACAGATATTTTAAAGGAATTTTCAACCTCATAGTTCAAACAAATAATTGAAGTTTAAACTGAAGATGATAAATTTTCAACTAAACATGGAATAATTTAAAATTTAATTTAAAAAATTATTTTTAATCAAAATAATTTAAACAAAATAGTTAAATTTAAATATAAGAGATTTTTAACTGAAATGATGAATCATCTATCAAAGGAAATTCATTTCCAACAAATAGTTTCACTTTTACTGAATAGTTAAAGTTCTATCCAAAAAAGATAAATTCTCAAATAAAATATAAGTGTCCATATTTCAACAAAAAAAGATTTTCAATTATTTCTAGAAACACCTGAATTTCACCAAAAAGACGAATTTTTTAACAAAAAAGTTTAATCCTTAACCAACAAAAACCACGCGTCCTATCAAAAAGTAATCGCTCATAAATTTGCAGGTCTTTTGAAATCACACTTTTTGTTAACTAATTTTTTTCGTCAATTTTTTTTGTGTTCTGCATAATTTGACTAAAAAGTGGAATTTTTCATTTTTCATACTTTTTGTGCAATAAAAATAAAAATTTTCAATTTTTAAAGAAAATTCGAAAAGTTGTTATGATAATCTTGTAGGGCATTCAAAAAGCAACGTTTTTCTCTTCTTGACTTTATTTTTATATCGTGCGTTGTTTAGCTGAAAAATGTTCATTTTCGTTAATTTTTTTTAATTATATAAATGCTATAACTCTGGTACTTTTTATTCTATCAAAAAAGTCATTACATGAATTGTTCTTGTTTTTAAGAGAATTTTTATCTCAAATAGCTGGCCAGCGAACATGACCTTCAATTCGAGACACTAAAAGAGTGTCAAAATTCATGGTGCTCACAGACAGACATACAGACATGCGTACAAAAATACGTGCAGACAGACATACGTATCGACAGACACATTCGTAACAAGCTGTTTTCCGGATTCAGGGGGTCTCAAATTGTGAACGCTTGATAAACGGGGAGGAGGGAAATTTACACAATTTTAATATCTTCTCATTATAGGATGAGAATATTAAAAAAATTTGTTGTAAGGAATATATTTTTCCTAAAAATTTTAACAGAAATTAAGGTGACTGGCTTAAAAATACTCCGTGTTTTAGTTTTTCAAAAAATCAAACCAGCTTTACGATTTTGTATATTCAATTTCGTTTTTCTTTTCGGTTTCGAAGACGCGACAAAATTTGACAAACTGGACCAATAAAGCCCTAAAAATTCAAAAATTGCAAAAAGGCAAAGGTTTCGAAAACAAATGAAAAATATTCTTCTTTAAGAAAAAAAAAATTAAATGTTAAATTTATAAGTAGAATATATTAGTAACTATTATTCCTAAAAATTTCATGTAAAAAGAAGGTTAAGGTTTTTTAAAAAAAACTTTTGTCTTTTTTGCAAAAAAATAACGCTAAGTTTAAACATCCGGACAGTACGCACGTTTATGTATGTTTATAACATTGTCGAGGCTGAATAGACAAACTTAACAAAGGAAAGGGGAAGCTGGAAAAGGAAAGGGGGCGTGGCTTACGTCCGGAGGTACAAGCACTACCAAAAAATAAAAAATACCACTTTTTTATTTTTAATTGTTTTTGTGGATTTCGAAAAAGTGCACAAAACTAAATAAACTGAAATGAGAAGAACCTTAATATCTCAAAGTTGCAAATGGCATCAAAAAATTAATTTTATCCTTGAAAATTAAAAATAGTCGTGAAAAATGTCGCTATGTTAATTTAAACAAACATGTTTACCCGTATTTTTCACGTACAAAAACATTTTACATTGGCAAGCTAATCCCGAACATGGCAGCATGTCATATATATATATATATATATATATATATATATATATTATATGATATTATATATACATATAATGAAAAAGCTCATTAATTGTCAAGTAAAATTTCAGAATGCTTGAATGAAGCTAAGAATTTAATTAGTTAATCAATGTAATTTTTAATAAATCGCACTTGAAATTTTTTTCTGATATTTCTGAGCCGCTTACCACAGAGGCCGGCCACATTACGAGAGATGAGTGTAATACACAAGCTAAAGTTTTCATTTTAGTTAAATTGAAAATAGAAATTTAAAAAAATGCAAAACTACAAAATAATGCGAAAAAAATTTTTAAATACAATGACAAATCAGACAAATGCAAATTTGTATTTGAAATGGTGATTTTTCGAGCTAGAAAAGGGAAGGGGGAAATTCTATCACACACTATCCCTTTCTCAGCTTTATGATTTTTTCACGAAAATTGTCATAATTACTTTATTTTGACATTTAAAATCAAAAAGTCTTTTCTATTCATGCATCAACTTTAAATTATGTTGATGAAAAAATTTTTTCTGTTTGAAACAGATGTTTTGAAAATTACGAATGAGAATAACTTTTACACAAAGGTCCACACATACATCCACACATTTACACATACATCCACACATTCACATATTAATCCACACATTCACACATATATCCACACACACACAAACAACTAGACTATTGCTTAGAACATTGAATTAGACATTTTCAATTAAGATTAAACGAAATAAAATTCTTTTTCAAAGGTTTAAGCAAATGTAACACAAGCTGCTAAAAACTTAAGCACATAAAACAATGTAATAATTCTGTAAGATTAAATTTAAATTATTAGATTGCACTAGATTAGAAGAGCAGATAATATATTCATATATAATTATTATATATTTATTATTATATAATATATGAAAATAGAAGAAGCTCAATAATCATTAGTGCAGTAGTTATTACTTTAATGTAACTAACAAAGAATAAGTAACATTAACGTTTTTTTCAAATAAAAATTTCACTCGGATTTTGTTACCTCCACAATATATGACTGCTACTTTTAATTTTTGTTCTCGTATATATTTTTAAAAATAAGAGTAAAACTCGTTTAAGATTAGGCAGCATTCTTTTCTTCAAGTTGAATAGTTGTGAGGCGTAAAAGTGAAAGTCCAGGACAAGCTATTCTATAGCTATTTTCTCGGTACAAACTATAAAATGAATATGAAAATACTATGCAGAAGCTTACAAAAATGTTCGTAGCATATTTTATTATGCACCCTTATCTAACGATTGTTTATTTCGATATAAAAGGTATTCAGAATTATTAATAAGCGAAAAGCGACGGTAAGATAATGGCATCCAGTATTTTAGGATTTCCGATGGATGACTAAAATTATTTTAAAAAATGTCGCAACATAGAGAAAATTAAGAATTTTATGCGAAGAAATACCTGACACTCTCATGAGAACCATTGTCGTTTGTTGATGATAAAAAAAAATAACAAAGCAAGTGTAAATATTTCTGAGTCATTCTGTAGAGGTGTATTTCATTTCTTATTATTTTTAGTGGAAAAACCTTCTGGCGCTGGCTAGCCCCAGACTAGACCACCTGGACTAGAATCTGACCCTAATCAGACGGTCAAGTCTGGGGCTGGCCAGCACTGTAACACTTTTATAAAGCCAACGGCTAGACGTTCTAGCCAGTGGCTAGCCAGACACTATCTAGATACTCCAGTCAGAGGTAAATAAATGAATAATAAATAAAAGGTTCATAGTATATAATAAGCAAATAGCAAATAATATATTAATAGTAAATAATAAATAAATGACTTAACAATATTTTCATTTTTTTCAGAACCCTGGTTTCAAAAATTGCAAGCCAAACTACACGGAAAAATTAGATTAACAACAAATATAAGAGTAAAAAATCTAATTATTGAATATATCAATAGATCTGTAAACATTCTGGCTTAAATATTTAATGAAACGGTAGAAAAATGCATTTGCAGAAAATTTGCAGGCACCGAGAACTGAAGCCTAACCACATAAGTTAAAACAGCGCGCGCTACCAACAGACCACTGAATATCACAATTAATTTCTAATTACAAACAGGATCACTCATTTACTAGAAACACTTTTATTACTTAGAATATTCTTTTAAAACAGGTTAAACTTATATTTTAATAAAATTTATTGAAATCTATACGAATATTATTCTGGTGATTTTTTTATTGCTAAGGAAAAATTTACAACTTAAAATATCACAAACATTTAAAGAATTTGATATGAATTGAAAAATTATCGTTTCGATAAGCGCTCGATCCGGGCCAAACTAGATTATTAAGAAAATGAGAAAAAAATGTTGTTTGGTTCACCTAATTAGTTTGCTCTAATCAATGAAAGTTTTTCATTGAATCATTTCGTTGATTTTAGAAAAAGTTTCAATGATTCAAAAAAATTTTTTGTTGTATCTTTTAAATAATCTATGAAAGCATTCTACTAAAATGAAGCAAAAGATTTGGTTGATTTAACCAAAATCTTTTGTTGGAAGCATTTTAAATGTCTCGGACGCATTAGCACTTGGTACGATCGCGTACTTCAATTGAGGGTACATATGCAATTAGAGGACGAGCGCTCGAAAACGCGAAAAAGTATTGTTCAAGCGTCTTAAGATATCCAAATTTTAAAGTTAAAAAAATTAAATAAAAAAATGTGCTTGTAGAGAATGACAAAACTGAACTATTTTCTATTTAAAGTTTTTTGCTGCGATGGATATTTTTAATAATAAAATTAAAAAAGGGGGAATAAAATTTCCACAAACTTCATTACTGTTTAAAACATAAATCGTCTTTACTCAGACAAATATGACTGAAACTGTTTGCAATTTGGTATCCACACGCATTATACTCTAGTGATGACTACAAGATAGAGAAAAGAGTTGAAACTGCTAATTTTATAATAATAATTAATTCTAAATTGAGACCTGACGGTAAGCACGTTTTTTTTAGTTTCGGCTAAGAAAAGTATCGAGTGAACTTTAAAAATGAAACAACTCCCTGTGTCACATTTGCTTCTCACTATTAAAAAAAGATTACTTAAAATTTTTAGATCAATTCATTAGAAATTAGTGGAAATATCTATTTTGTGAGAAAGCATGCGACGCTGTCTACGATTCCATCCTTAGCAGATTCAAGCGCTTCTTAACATTTGTACTCTCGCCTATACTCTCCCATTAATTTTTGAAAAGACGAGTACAGGCGAGATTACAAACGTTGAGAAACGCTTTAATTTGCCAACAATACAGTCGTAGACAACATCGTGTGCTTCCTTACAAAATGGATATTTCCTCTAATTTTTAATGAATTGATCTTAACATTTTTAGAAATCTTCCTTTAATAGTGAGGAACAAATATCGCACTAGAAGTTGTTTCAATTTCAAAGTTCACTCGATACTTTTCATTGCCAAAACTAAAAAAAACGTGCTTACCGTCAGGTCTCAATTCGCAATTAATTATTATTTAACAATTTGCAGTTTTAACTTTTTTCTTTATCTTGTAGGCATCGCTAGTGTATAGTGCATGTGTGTACTACATTTCAAACAGTTTCAGTAATATTTGGCTGAGTAAAAACGATTTATGTTTAATAAAAAACTCTAAATAGAAAAAAGTTTCGTCTTGTCATTCTCTACAAGCACATTTTGTTTAATGTAAATTTTTAAACTTTAAAATTTTAATATTTTCAGGCGTTTGGACAATACTTTTTCAGGTTTTCGAGCGCACGTCCCCTTATTGTATCCGGACCCTCAATTTAAGATGACAGTCCACGTGTGAGAGTTCGTAGCGTCGCGTAAGAATCATAAAAATGTAAACCGTTTGCAATTGCAACTCGATGATCCCTATCAAAATAAGCGATTCAGAAACATAATGGATTAGGACTAAGAGATTACGTGAAAAACACGGGAGATTACTTAAATCTGTGTGATTGCCTATAAGATTGCATAATTGAGTTTTTGATTAAACAACAAAATGATTTTTTCAATCAAATATATAATGGATACTGCACAATCTATAGTGCATATGGCTTGCTGTGGAATTGTCTCGTCTTGTGATATTTAGTAGTTGAATAAACTACTGAATAATTCACACAAGATGACACGATTCTATGGTGAGCCATTTAAAATGTGAATTGTGATGGGCCCTTTATGTTTAGATGAACTACATGTTTTGGTTAAATCAACCAAAATCTTTTTATTATAGACCAGCAAAGCACCTATTTAAAATAACTAGAAAATTCTCTTGGATTAAATAAAATATTTGCTTAGATTAAACAAAAGTTTTACTTATTGATACACAAAAATTTTTGCTTGGATCAACGAAAATTTATGGTATAATTAACCAAATTTTGGTAACCAAAAAATCGTCTTGGACCAATAAAATATTTTGGTGTCCATATAACAACCATATTCTAGGGTTGATTTAACCCAAAATTTATTCTATCAACCAGCTTTTTTCTGAGTGTACCGTTGCCCTCATCAGGCGCACTATATATAGAAAGACATGACAACTATTACAAACTATATTTTATATAGTAGATGTTGGGCATATTTAGAAGAGTCTGATTACTAAGATGATAAGGAAAAAACTTTTCTTTCAAGATACAAAAAATGGTCAAAGTCGATGGTCATAATATTTAAAATTTGAGTTTAAAATGTTTGAAAATGTTCAGTGTTGGAGATTTTTACTGTAAAAAAGATAAATTATTGGAATTATAGTAGTCAGATACTGAAGATATAATTTTAAATTAATTGATTAAAAATCAGTTGCTTACTTAGGAATCAGTTTGTGAGCTAAGTAGTATTGGTAGTACAAAAATATTTAAACCAGTAAAATATTATTAATAACATTTTGTATCCGTGAGCGCAAGTCGATAAAATTACTCTCTCATGTTACTGTATATACATATTAACAAAATGATCACAAGCATGTAGCGATGTTTGTAGTCAACAGGCACAATGACGCTATCTTAAATAGAATTTATAATACAACTTATTCTATTCGTAAGTAATGCCACAGTATTAAAACATGGAGGGTCACCATTGTTTTTGTACAAGCTTTTATTATTTTGCTAATAATTTTATAATGTTTCATGTGAGACATAAAGGCTATGACAAAAAATCTAAAATCGTATTATATGCTGGGTTGTGATGATCGCAGTTAGTGATTTTATTTATACTTTTGCCACCTTTTTTTTGATAGAAGCCATTTCTGCAAAACTTTTTTTATAATAATTAGGTTCTTGATGTAATACTTATATGTTATCCCAATCGATAAAATTACTGTTACCATTGTGATATTTAATTAAGCGTTTATTAATGACAATGTATTTTGGGTTTAACCACATTGGCATCTCAGTCTATAAACTACGTTACATTGGCCTAGAATTTATGAATGGTCTTCACCAAGAGTGAAATATTTGTCAATTTCAGAGTTAATGCGAAATACTGTTTTAAGGTTGTAATTATTTAATAAACGTTTGATATTTTCTGAGATGTCTGCATTAAAATTTATGGAAAGAATTTGTTTTTCATCTGCTATTATCTGTTTATTACTGTTACTTTAGTTTGTTTGAATTCTATTCTGCTTGAATTTGATTTTTTAACCTTTTTTTATAGATTTTTCAACAACTTTTTTGGAATAACTGTTATAGTAAAAGATTTCTCGTACAATATTTAGATTTTTATTACGAAAGGATTTGTCTGTTAGTTTAATTGCAGAACCTACAATTTATTTCATTATGTCTATTTTATTTTGTATCGGATCGTTAGAATAAAAATTTAAGATTTTACCTTAACATGTATTTTTTCGATACCACTCCGTTATAAAATTACCATTATCCTCTCTAATAATCTAAACATTAAAAAAATAACTTGTATTATCTTCTTCAAGTTTATGCATAAATTGGAGTCCAATGTGATATGGAATAAATTGTTTAATAGTTTCGTGAATTTTATTTCTAGCGATGATAAAAGAAGTGTCGTCTACGTACCTGTTATTGACTGGTATTTTAAACTTCAATTTGTATAAGATTTCTACTTCTAAATCCTGCTTTACAATAGCAGCTAATGTCCCTGAAATTGGAGTACCTATCGGGGTTCCATATGTTTGTTTCTAAAATGAGTTGCCAAACTTGAAAAAGGTTCATATTGTTACAAATATTATATCATCTTTAAATTTTTTATTGAGTCAACATTTTTTAAGTTTAACAACTCTTTTTGAAAAGCATATTACAAAAAGATAAAAGAAATCAAAGTCAAACAGAATAGAAAAACACATATGTCAGAAAATATAAAACGTTTAATATATGATTACAACATTAAAACAGTATTCCGAATTGACTTTAAATTTTACAAATATAATAATCTTGGTAAAGATTATTTAGGCCTAGTCTACAATCGCCGCAAATAGTTCGTTGCGGCGCCGCAAGACTCGGCGATGCGATGCGGCATCGCAACGCAAGGTAATAGGCGTCTACAGTGGTCATGAACGATGCTGTAGCAGCAGCCAATCAGAGCACGTGGTAATGTGAAGAAACGCTCTGATTACTCCGCTGACACTCGACGCGAGATCATGCGAGACGCTTGCGGTGCCGCAAGTCACCGAGAGCGAAAACTTGGTTCAACTCAACTTTTCGCGCCGCAACCGTCTTGCGTAATCTCGCGTCGAGTGTCAGCGGACTAATCAGAGCGTTTTATCACATTACCACGTGCAACCACACGTTTTTAGAGTCGTCGACACTCACATCAGTCGATCATTTCGAGTGATATTGTTTTGCATTTGTCTGTGGATTGTTTTTTTTTGTTTGGTGGATTATTATTCTGACAACATGACAAATACGAAAAGTTAATGGTCAGCAGAACGCGTCCGTGAGTTAATAGATATTGTGAAAAAGCAGCCGGGTTGTACTTCAAGGGCTCCAAAATATACAAAGATTCCTGAGCTACAAATTTCGCGTGGGAATCGATTGGGAAACGCCTGGTTTCTTTATGTACTGGCAAATACAATTTGTTATGCTATGATCAAAATTTTTAATAGAAAGTCGTTATCAGGACTTAAGGAATTGAAAAATATTTCATTGTCAAAGCACGACACAAAAATAGTTTACTCAATACTAAGCTCTGATTGGCTGCCGCAACAGCACCGCTCGCGCCCACTGTAGACGCCTATTACCTTGAGTTGCGATGCCGCATCGCATTGCCGAGTCGTGCGGCGCCGCAACGAGCTATTTGCGGCGATTGCAGACCAGGCTTTCAAAATTATAGAACAATGTAATGTCATATAGAGATTAAGATGCGAATGTGGTAAAACATATGTTGGACAAACCAAAAAACCCCTTGAAATTAGAAGAAAAGAAAATCGCAACAATATAAATTTTAACCCAAAATACCGTAAAGTCATTATCAAACACTGGATTAAATACCACAGTGGTGACAGTAACTTTATCGATTGGATGCATTTGTATCATCAGTACAAATTATTTGAATCTGCTTTCTCAGAAGGTAATTGCCGATTGCAACGAAGTGGTTACCTAAATTGATGTTTTCGATGTGACTGATTGGAATAAGGCCGCGTGAATCCGACAAAACATATTCTAGGTTATACATGTGAAAAATAAAAATTTGTTGGAAATCCTTTAAGATTTGTTACTATAATTCACTGTTTTATTCTGTCGGATCTTCGAGTATTCATTTGATTAATTATTTCTCTATCAAAAAGTTTGGCCTAATGTAATGTTAAAAATTACATCACAGGAAATGAATGCTTAAAATATCATCAAAGAAACACAAAGCAGCCGTCAGAATCTCTTGGTTCTTTGAATACTGCGTCAACTGACACCAACGACCAAACGCTATTGCCTCTTCCTGCACTGTTTTTAATATTTCAGCTAATATTGCAGATTTCATTAAAAATTAATATTGCTTACTGATTTATGATAAACCCATTTAATATAAACAAAAATTTCTTATATTTTTATAATAATGCTTATATCATTATAATATAAATTGACAACATTTTCTTATTTGAATCGATTACTTGCTACCGTTACTGATTCACTTCTATTCAAATATGATTATAAATCTAATCTTTCTTTTACTTTTACTAAATAAAACTTGAATTAGCCGTTTCATTAACAGAAATTGCTAATCTTAAGTTTTCTGTTAGATACAACATCCACTATACTCTGTCTTATAATGATTTCAACCGATTTATATGCTCGTGCAAATAGTTAGAAAACGCTTAATAGAAACGAGGTAAGTCTGTCCGATTCGACTTCATAGAACGAACAATCCATTAAATCAGAACTCACCGATTCACTGCTGCTTACTCAGTTGACTGATTAAAATTTTAACAAGCTAATAGTACACAATTCGCGTAAATCCGCATTCTTGAATGTTTCGATTTAAATGAATTTTATTGAATCGATCCTTCTTTCCTGGGTTTTTGTCCTCACGAGAATTTATATCAGAAAAAAAATGATATGCTTACTGTCATTTTTTGCCTGTAGTTTTCTCGCGCCTACAAGAAAACGACAGGCAATAATCCATTGTTTAATTCAGTTAGATCCTCAAGCATTTATTGCTTTTAATTATTATGCAATTATATAAAGGGCAAGGAACACAATGCATTTCGTTCGAGATCGCTAAATCCTTATTTTCATAAAATCTCACGATTTCACGTCGAAGACGTGATAAAAATCACATTGTACAAAATAAATGCTCGAGATGTCGACAAAGAAACACAAATCAGCCGTCAATTTGGCTCTTGGAGGACTACAACAACGGAAAATCTCACCACCTTACTCCATTGTCTCTCCGTGCGCAATAATGGTGCGCAATCGCGTTCGGTGGTCAAAGTGTCACTTGTTGTGGTGATGCAAGAGCCAAGACAGTTGACGGCTGCTTTGTGTTTCTTTGTCGTTATCTCGAACATTCATTTCGTGTGCTGTGATTTTTAACATTACATTAAGACAAAGTTTCTGGTGGATAATTAATTAGTTGTTATTTGACGTGAAATCGTGGTCTTTCATGAAAATAAGGACTTAGCGTTCTCAAACGAAATGCATCGTGATCTTTGCTATTCATGAAATTGCATAATAATCAGAAGCATTAAATGTTCCAGGATCCGACAGAATAAAACAGTGGATTATGGTATAAAATCCGAAAGAATATTATATTATACGAATTTTTCTTTTTCACGGGTATTATCTATCTTTATTTTCGGCTGCCGTGTTCCGTGTCATTTTTCCTGTCGTGTTGAATGTCGTTTTTCTATGATCGCAAAAAAACTATATGGGAAAAATGACAGAGAAAAAATGATAGGCCTGTAATTTTTTTCCTGCCATAAATTTTCGTAAGGGTGTCTTATATAAAACATAATAAAATTATTAGCAAATTGTGAAAATTTGTGCAACAAAAATGATAACCTTCTATGTTTTAGTTCAATGACATTACTTCCAAATAGAATAAATTGTATCATGAATTCTATTCAAGATGCCGTCATTGCGCCTTTTGGCCACTAACATCGCAACATACTTGTGAGCATGTTGTTAACATGTATATTCAGTGTTGGAGAACTCTCTGAGAGCATAGGTTTACCGACTTGCGCTCACAGATACAAAATCTTATTAATAATATTTTACTGGTTTAAATATTTTTGTACTATTAATATTACTTAGCTCACAAACTGATTTTGAAGTATATGTATAATAATGACTGGAGTCCACTGACTTGGAACTCGTAATAGAGAATTTGGATTTACCGTATCTATTCTATCTTCATGATTACTAATTATTCTGTTTTTACATTATCCATTTTAATATTCCTTCTGCGAGATGTTGGGAATATTTTCGATAATCTGAAACAATTATTTCAATTTGTTTTTCTTTCTGCTATTTGGATCAAGATATTCATCATAATGGTAAAGCGTGAGACTATCATCGATTTAAAAGATATATTTTTGGATAAAATCTGCCAGCCTAGAGATTTTCATGAGTTAGCAATATTGCAAAAGTTCTCAAAAGCCTGCAGGTATATAATGGATAGATTTCTATTAAAAATGTATATATCAGCAAGATGCAAAAGTGTTGTATCATATGGGTGCGGTCCAAACCATTTTTGTTAAGTGTCATGCTCTGATTTTGCGTTATTCAGTAAAAAAATATTTGATTAATTTTTTAAAGTTCAATAACAATATTTAAAGGTAGATTATACACCCACAGACTATTATTAGACTGTATTTAAAATAGATGAGATGAGATAGATAGAAGAGAATCACTAATTGCTGCAAGAATTTAACTATCAATCAGCGAAATTTCACTAGTAGTCAGTAATTTTTCGCTGGTTACTTATAAAATTTTTTACTAAAGTGATATCAGTGAACCTCTTTATTTTTCATTCTTTTCAATAGTGCTAAATTAGATTTAAGCTTGTTTCATAATGAAACAAAAAATTAAAGAGGTATTTGGTGCCCTGAACGCTTTGATTTTGTGATGGACTCCAAGTTAAAGGGCATAATTTAGATCTGAAAAAACTGACAAACATTTTCGTAATTTATTGCATATGCTAAAAACTATTGTCAAATATCGTTATAGGTCGACTACGATTATCCTTCTATCCATGTTTAACATTGCGTCATTGTTGGCATTAATGACTCCACTGTCGAAGAGAAGCAACTTTACACTTCCTTTTAGGCTTGGATTCCTTACAACATAGAATCGAGATTTGCATATTTTTCTACATACTTTCACCATGGAATCGGCGGCATTACGGCAGCTGCTGTAACAGCATCAGTTGAAAGTTTAGCGGCAGTGATAATGCTACACATTTGCGCACAACTAGAAATCATCATTCACCGCCTGCATTTACTTCTTCGATTACAGAAAAAAAATTATTTTCAATCCATAATCTATGAGCGTGAGTCAAGGATCATAAAAGATTGCGTTGAACATCAGATTTGCACTTACAGGTGAGCCAAAATTTATTTTCCACTATATAGTATTGTCGCGAATATAAGAAAATAAGTTTGGGAAAAATCGAATATATAACTTGTTTAGAAGAATTTACTGAAACAATGTGTGAAAGGAAAACCATTGTCTAAGAAAACTTGATCTATTAAAAAACAAAAAATGTATTTTACAGTCTCGGAGATTAATTTAACGAGTTATTTGGCCCTGTTATTTTTATACAATATTTTGCATCAATGATAGCTATAAGGGGTGGTCATCTGTCCATTGTCAAAATTGAGTACGAGTGTATATAATCCAAGTACTTGGAGACTAATATTCGCCTTCTTTTCTGCTCTCGCTTAAATATTCCTTTACTGTTTTTATGGTGACAAACTTATGGAAAGGGTTATTTTTCAAAAGAGTTTCAATAATATTTTTTGGTCATGGAATGACTGTTTTTGATCTACCTTAATCTCAATCTACGTCATCCCACCGACAAGAAACTATTTCACTACGCTGGTGAACAGCACGGCATCAAAACTCAATCTTTTAATAATATTAGGATTAACATCAAATTTCACTTATTGAAAATAAGAAATATTCTATTAAAAATTTTGTTATATCTGTCTTAGATTTTAAATAGAGCATGGCTATTGCATAAAAGGTTTCGCAGATAGATTGGACGAAAACAACAATTTAAACAAAACAAAACCTTTATTTAATAATGTTACGTGCTGGAAAGCCCATAAAATTGCATGGCTTATCACTTATTATGACAAGACACCTTTTGAAAAGTTTGTAGCTATGATATTCCTTTTATTAAAAAGTTTAATAAAAATAAACAGGTTCTAAAAAAAAGAACATAACAGTCATTATTTATTTTCAGATAACTAAATCTGCTCATTCTGCTTACAATTTATTGCAGAGCGTTTATTAAATTTAGGATAAGGAAACAAAGATAACCACGGAAAAAGAGATATTTTTCTTTAGATTAAACTCCGTAGCTCGTGTATACAAATAAATAAAATTAATGCACCATACATTATGATATCCAGCATATTTTTAATTCAATTATTGAGTCATTGATTTCCTATTAGAATCTGATTTTAATTCAACCAGTCAGTGTCCAACCTAAAATTATTGCTATTTTGTAATAGTAAAATTTGCATTCAACATGATTTTCTTAGCTGCAGGCGCGGCTCGTTTCGCCCAGAAGTTTTATTTCGCCTAAGGCGCGCGGCTGTTGGATCTCGCGCTATAGCATCGACAAATGTAATTTGGTAATTGTGAATTCTTTTTTATTGAAGGTCCTTGGGCTCTAGCAAATACATTCTCTTCATGTATCTCGTGCTGCCTACTCAATTTCGCCCAGAATGCAAACTTTTCTACATATTAAATCAGGGGCGTAGCGAGCGTATTTAGTTGGAGGGAGAAGGCGGGTAAGTGTTGTCATAAATGCCGACTCAATAAGTGAAATTTGCCAACTGTAAAGATTTATTGTTTATATTCTCAATAGAAGTATATGCATGTATCAATCGTTAGAGTTGCAGTTATTTTTCAAGAAAATGAACTTGCCAAAGAGCCGAATTTATAGTTTAATTATCCGAAAATGCCGACTTGGCATGAGCATTTGGGTAGTGTCACACCCCACCCTTGCTACGCCCTTGTATCAAATGTATTTTATATTCATTTCTCCACCTCGGTCTGGAACTGCTTATTCAGATATTGAAAAATGAATTACAAATTTTATTTTCCATGATTAATATTTGTTTCGTATTTTGCATAAACTTTTATTCTTAGCTACCCTGAAAAATGTATTATTTTAATAAATTTATATTTTTACAATTTATAATATGCATTAGTACTACAACATACGTATTTTTATTGACTTGATTTTATAATTTAAAAAATTCCGCATCCTATTAAAAAAACAAAAAATTTTTTTATTGCAATTTTTTTGGAACTTGTGTCCTTTTTCCATAAATTTAATTTGTTTATTTTCTATATTATGTTTTAGGATTTAAGACAAAAATACACATCCTAGCATAAAGTGGATCTAAGCAAATTTGCAGACATAATTTAGGCAACAAATTTGATTAAATAGAATGTTATTGCAGCTTGTGACCTTTTCCAAAAAAGTTAGTTTTTATTTTCAATCTTGTTTTTTACGATTGAAAGGAAATCAACTCTCCCTATCCAAAAATTTTAAATTTTTTAAGGAATTGAGGATATTTAAGGATTTCAGGGAATTAGGAATATTCAACAAAGTCAAAAAATTCACAGAAATGAAGGATTTCAGAAAATTTAAAAAATTAGGAATTAAAGGGCTTTGAATTTAATACTGTACCATCTTTAGTCATTTAGGCCTCTGGATATCAAAAAATAGATATATGCAACTGTTCTATTCGCCATACATAGACATCTCATGCATTAACCACTACAGTGTATTAGGACCACTGCGCATTCCACAGCGTGCAGCTAAAGACGGGCAAAGACAGTCAACGTGTATATATACGGCCGATCACGAAAAAAATCAATTACAAAGAATCAGATACAGTTACAAGAAATCAGCTATAGTTACAAGTTGCAGTTACAAGTACCCAATCATCAGTTAAAACCTCCAGTTTCAAAGTCTAACGTTAAAAACCTTAAATTCACCAGTCATCGTCAGTATACACTATCTTCAGTGACCAAACAGATTAAAAGCTTGTTTACAGCTGCAGATCATCGATATTTTAACTCTAGACCCAAAGGACGGCCTGTCAACACATTACTGTCAAATCCTAGTATATCTCGAACCTTTTGACAGTTAGCATCTGTGCGGAAGTCACTAAATCTCGGCTACATCGACAAACAAGAGGTCACTTTTCAAAACGGAAGGACGAACACCAGCAAAAGGGTCGCTCTGTCAATTAACCCACTGACTAATATTCACCGCACCAGCCAGCCGCTGTACTGCCACTCCCAGGGTTTAGAGAGCAGATACCAGCGACACGTTCTGCTGAAGCCAAGCAGAACGAGTGGAAAACTTTCAGCAATTAAATAAATTTTGTGAGCATTCAATTATTGCACATCTTTATATATATATATATTTCTTTCTCTTTTACTAATACCTCTTTGATTGATTAGGCATCCCTATTTAAGGTGGACTAAAACCAAACGAGGAGAATTAATCTGAAGTTTTATCAAGAAAGGTGTCCAGCCGTGCATTAACATTTTCTCGAATGATCTTTCAACTTAAGCTTTGTATAACTTTTATTCTGTATTTTCAATCCCTTTCTATCTATTCAAATAGATTTCAATTAACTTGTAAAACTTGAATTAATCATTTATTCCTAATTTAGTAGTTATGCTCATCCCAGTTTTTTAGTTTATTTCATATTTGAATCTAAAGCGAGGAACCATATTTTATTTCATAATATATAAGGCAAAATACATCTATTAGGACGTAACAGACATTTTCAAATAACATTTTTCATTCATAAATATTTTTCCTTTATTTTTATAATTGTAAATTCAAACAATAATTTTTAAAGAAGTTTAAAAAATAAAATAAAATTTTTTAAATAAAATATTTCATTTTTTAAACGTAAATAAATTAATAACATTTGACAACAAAAAATGTACTTATTTGTATTCGGGAAGTTTCTAGTTCGGATATTATATAATTCGGTAATTTTCTGTCGGGAATTTTTAAATTTGTCAACATTATAGATTGTCGGGAATGTTTTATTATTCGAGAATTTCCTAATTCTGGATTTTTATGTTTCAGCAATTCGATAATTTCAGAAATTTTACCATCAGGGAATTTTATAGTGCCGGGAATTTCTTTTCTTGTGATTTTTCAGTCATCTCTGAAATATAAATATTTGTTCATAATTGAATTACTTTTTCATACATTCTAGTATGAATTCGAGGAATAAAGAAAGAAAATTTTTGGCGTTTCTTAATTTTCAAAATATGTAAAATTGAACTTGTCATTTTTATTATTTCAGGTGAACAATGTTAAAAGGGTGGATTTAAAAAGTTTTTCTGCAAGGTGCCACCCAGCCTGTATTTCAGCTAATAAAAAAAGAAGATTCTTTGCGTTTTTGAATTTTCAAATATCAAAAATTAAACACTAAAAATTATTCAATTTTTAGTTGAGGATTTAGAAATATAACTAATTTTAATTTAAAAAATATTTTATTGAGGAATTTCAAAAATGAATAATAGTTCTGAAGATAATGCTTGAAATTTAACGTTCTTAAATCAAGAAATTAAAAGTTGTGCTGCATAAAATTAAAGTAATGAAAAAATAAGGTTAAACATTGTTTTTATCCATGCGACTTTGCCTCCTTACAGCTACACCATGCAGCATATAGATTTCAGACTTGTGTCTTTATTACAATTAAAACTATAAGTTCTATCAAAAAAGTAAAGATACCATTGGGCTATGGCAAAGACACTAAATGCGTCCTTAGGTTGCAGATAGCGGGTCCCTGTACCGAAGTTTATGCTAGATATCATTACAATAATAAGAAAGCGATTGCGGACAATTATCCAGGGATGGTCACGAAGAAATTAATCCTTAAGCAAAAACGTAACAACTGGGCTGAAAGCTAAATTACACTTGGGTGAGGTGTCTCAAAGGGTGACTTTGAAATACCGGGCAACCTCTAAAAGTATGCAGCCTTATTCTTGCATGCAGGGCTTCGCGAGAATTTATAAACCCTTTTCCCTAGCTGCTCGTGGAAACAACAATGATTACACTAAAAACTGTTGTACTGAGTGTGGTTCAAAATAATTGAACGCGCAGAGCTTCCGATAATAGGTCAGAAAATAATGCCGCCTATCCTAGAGTTGGGAAGCTAATCAAGACAGACTCAATGGTATAGACTGGCAAAATCTCAATACTTTTCAGTGGACGGAGGGATTCAAGAATGACCTGCTGGAGTGCTTATAACGTTATATGGCACTACTGCATGCTATGTGGTGCGAGAAACACCCACAACTCTCGCATTTTTCACATTAACGACTGCAAAACAGTGATTTTATATCTTTATTGATAAAGTCCAAAATTCCAAAACACACCACTTCACTTGTGAGAACTTTAAAAACCGTTGAGCATCCTGATAAAGGAACATCACAGAAAGATGACAATTAGAATAAGATTTATTTAATAGCGGTTCAGGTTCCGAACTGGACCAAGAGTCTTAAGCCTTCATTGATTGAGACAAATATTCCGAACTACATCTCCGTACTTGGTGAAACTGTAATCACCGTTGAACATCTTTATAAGGATCCTAATAAGAGAAGATCACAGCAAGATGGCAGTCAGGATCAAGATTTATTTAAACGCAAATATTCTGGATCACATCTTTGCACCTTGTGAGACCTTAAAACCCGTCCAAATCCTAATACAGATTCTAAGATGGGAAGACCACAGAAAGTTGTCAGTCAGGATCAAGGCAACAGAATAAAAATTCTCCATTGTTACAGTCAAAGACTCCGAACCACAGTTCTGGACTTTGAAAACCGTTGAGAACGCTTTATTATCCAAATAAGTAAAAATGATTCTTTTGCGAGTATTCTGAGTTCATTTTTCTTTGAATAAATAAATTCAATTTATTGTTGAAAAAAAATTAGTGAGTTTAATTGAAAATGCTTTTAAGCAAGTACTTTTAGTGCGAAATGAAAATGAAGGAGAGGGTCCATCTTGAAAAGTATTATGATGACTCCAGTAATTAATTTGATATTAAGTATTGCTTCATTTTTATGTAATGTTACAAATATTGCTGTTTAATGACATTATAAATTGCAGAAAAATGGTGCCATTCTCTGTCAATCGAGCCAAAATGTAATTCAGCGTAGAAGTGCTAAGTCGCAGAAGGGTATTGTTCGTGAAATCACTTCTGTGCATCGCTTTTAACATTTCTTCCAAATTAAATATCAATCAATTCTTATCGAATATTATAAACACTATCCTGAAGTGACATTATAAATTGTAGGATAAAGGTGCTATTCTCCGGCAATCTAATTAAAATGGAATCCAGCGCAGAAGTGTGAAGTCGCAGCAGGATGTTGCAAGCGGCATTACTTCTGTGCATTACTATATTGATTCATTTGGAAATAGGTATTGCTCAATTGTTATAGAATATTATATATATATATATATATATATTGATATTCTTGCTAAATGACATTATAAATAGCAGGAAAATTGTAGTACTCTTCGTCGATCGAGAGAAAATGGAATTCGGCCAAGGAGCGATGAGTCGCTGCAGGATGTTGTAAGTGACAAGCTTCGAGCTGGACGTCTCCATGCAAATTAGCCCGTAAACTTTAATCTTATTATGTCAGAGGATACTGTGCTAAAAAAAAGAATAGTTCTAATACTAGTAATACTAATACTCTGGCTATTCCTATATCCTTACTCTGCTATTTTTTTAATGTATTGACAAATTCGTTGGAAATGCAAAAAAAATATATTCTTAACTGCAATAATGAAAAATGACTGAATTTGGACAATGACACATGCAGATATTCTCTAAAATTTTGTTGTTTTAGATTCTTGAAGTTTAAAATATATAAAGAATGAATGTGCTATCTCATCCATCGTTCGCAGTAAAAGTGACCGCAACAAGCTAATAAAAATTGTAAAACTAGTATGCTCATTCGGAAGTGTGCACAAAAGTATTTGTTATTCATGATTTGGATGACAAATACTTATATGGGTTTACTTTAATTGTGATTTTCATACAACTATATAACAAAAGCCCTAAATATATATATTTAGATTTCTAAATAATGTATGTTTGCACTTACAGAAACGAAACCGGTTTATAAGAATTGAAAACAGACTGTGCATCCTCCTATCTGTCGTAAACTGTAAGAAAACAGCTATTTCAAAGTACACATCAGATCTTTGTACTGCACTTTTTAACAAAACTAAATTTCAGTCTTATATATTGACGGCAAGAAAGTATAACGCTCATAAATATAATAACAAACTGCCACCGTTAAAATAAGATCCACAATGTGTTGATGCAATGGAAAGTAAGTCTTAGATGGTCTGAATTTCTATTAACTCTCTTGTCCCCATATGTTTCAGAATGCAAAATTTCGTATAAATTCGTTTTACAGCAGGACCTTTTGTAGCGCGATTCGATTTTTTAATAATATCTGCATACAAATTAAAAATATTATTTATACTAAATTTCAGATACGAAAACAAAAGAACCTAGTCTAGATCAAAGAGTTCCTACTGTATTAGCTTTCTCAAGAGGTGACACTTCTGAAGTTGTAACCGATTCAAATAATAATTGACGACAATACTTCTAATTAAAATTAAGTTAAACATCCATGCCAGGTATTTTTTCAAACTAAATTTTACAGAGCGTCGATTAATAGGGAAAACCCGGAAGACCGGGATATAGCCAAGGATTAAAATAAAACCGGGAAGCACGTTTAAAGATTTAAAAAATGTAATATTTTTTAATAATATATAAGGGGAAAAATGAATTAAGAAGTTGTAATTAATATCATAAAGAAGAGTATGCAGAAATTATAACATTTTAAAAATTGTATAACAATCGAGAATAATCTTTAAGCTCTAAACGCATGATATTTTATAGAAATATATAATTATTAATTATTATAAAATTCTACTTTGTGGCACAGACCTTTATGATGCGAGCCTTTCCATAATTTTTGGAATGTTTTTACAAATATCAAAATTTGAGTCTTTCAAAATCTTTGTGAGATGATGAAAATATTTCGATATTTTTGTGAAATGATTAGAAATCCTTTAAAATCTTTTTGAAATGATCTACAATTTTTTGGAATCTTTGCGAAATCTTGGAAATGCTTTAAACTCTTCTGAAATCTTTTCAAAACCTTTTTAAATTTTTAAAAACTTTTGGAGTCTTTGAAATCTTTGTAAAATTTTGAAAATCTCTCGAAAAGTCATATATATCACCAGAGGTGCTATTCTTATAAATACTTTATCAGACTTGGTATATGCAAAACCGGTGAAACTAGCGAATTTCCAAAAATTGACTAGAAATATATAGTCACAGGTTGACAGGCTTCCTTTTTTCGCTTTGGCGTTATTACATTTTGTACGAATTGTCAGCTTAAAGAGTTTCTTCATGAGTGTCGTATTTTCGAAAATTCCTGCTGCTATTTCTTGAAACAATAAATACTTATATTTAGGTGACATTTAAGTTTCTAAATGTTTTTCATTTTCAAAATAGCGTTTAGAAACTATTCCATGAGCAATTATACAAACAAAAAAAATAGCTTTACTTGAGGAAATACTTCTATTATTGCAACAAATTGGATGCTTTTGAATTATTATATAATCGCATACATTCTCAAGTGATGAAAGAGATGGTAACGGGTATATTGCATTCAGAAAACTGCCGGCTAATACTGGTTTATTGTGTATCAAATCTAATTAGGCATGAAAAAGAAGGGTACCTGAATATAGCGTGTGCTATAGATATAATGTATTTATCAGACAGACACAATGTTACCTGCTTTTTATTTATAGAATCCTTAAAGTACACGAGATTCCAAAGCTTTTCATTACCTAAGACTCGTTCAACTGGTAAAAACCTACAAGAGACTGATACTGATATTTTAAAGTGAGTTAACCTAACAAAAAAAAAAAACTTTACTCATTAACATACTCAATTACTCATATAATATTTTAGAATACTATACTTTGAGGTTGTTTTATGCATTATGAAGTGTCTGAAAACATAGCGATGGTCGTATTGTACTTGTAAATCGGACGGCTATTATAGGTTCTTTGTGTATGAAATCCAATAGTGTGTTGAGAATAATGGTACCTTAATATAGAGCATGACAGATGTACTTACCTGTTCGTTATCTGAAGAATCGTCAAAATGCACAATAACATCGAAAACTTTCTATGTTTTAAGACTCATTTAGCTGTCGAAAAGGATATGAGTCTGTTCTGACGCAACTCTGCTGACCCTAAAAAAAGCTTATTTACTAAATACGATAATAATACTTCCTCAAAAGATTTGATACTTTCAAGATGAGGGCCCGCGTAGCCACGGCTTTAAAAAAATGGTAACAGTCAATATTTGGGAAATCCTACAGCTGTTAGTCATACCCATGTGTCAAAATTTTATGACAACAATCGTGATTTCAGACTTTTCCTGGAATATAATAATTAAAATGGGTGTCTAGTGTCTAGTAATAACCGACGATAGTGCAGGGCTGCTTGACTATATGTCAGGAAAAGTATAAGGTCAGACAAAAACTTAGATTTTCCGGATCTTATAAATTTTTTCGGTAACAGACGCTTTACGACTCTCATCAGATTCGCAAGGTACAAGAAGAATAAGCTACTCATAGCATTCAATTTTTATTGCACCCACATTGCTTAACAAAGCTTCTTCAAATATGTCAATTTTTATGTGCTTTTGTGTGTGTGGCTCAGAATAAATGATTAACTTACACTTTCTTGTACTTTTTGCATTAATTATTTCAATATTTCAATATAATTCATGCAAAATAATTTTTCCTATAATTATGCCTATAATAGTGAAAAAATGCTAGAGAATTCCTTATAGAAAAATAGCATAGGCCTATTATGATTTTCCTACCATACTTTTTCGTAAGAAATAAGAGAAAACATGGTGTAGAGTGGATTAAGTTTTTTCTCTTGAATTATCAACGTTAAATATTATGCTTGCAAAGAATTAAGGATAAATGCATCGCTCGACGTTTGGCTTTCAATTTGATGTCGCCGTCTCGTTTTCAATCGAAAACGTGCTAAAAATTTCATCATTAATTGATGATGCAGAAAGTAACGTGATGTGTGATATCAGTAACTGAATTTACTCCAGTGTTTGAAATCTTAGAATTCACTGCAGTAACGCCGTGTCCTTAGATTTTCGTGTTCCAAATAATATATTGTCAATATGCAATTGTGCATTGTTTATGTATATGAAATCATATCTTATAAGCCTCACTCTCCACAAATAAAAAAAAAAATGATTTTATATTTTATGTATTTTATATAAATATTCAGGTTGGGTCGGTTTTAATTAATTTTATTATTTCTAGTTTCTTATAAGAGAAAGACTAAAATATCACATATATATGTATAATTTAAGTAGTAAAGGGACAACATATATAGAAGATATTAGATAATCAAATCAAGCTTCTAAGATCGCAATGTCAAATGTCCGAGAAGATCAAGTCGGCTATCTAAGATTATCAAATCGACCCTCTATAATGATCAGTTCAGCCCTCCGTGACCCTTTAAAATGATAGATTTGAACCTCTTGTTTTAACCTTCTAGAGATATTCGCTTTAGCCATCCAGAAGGCTGTCCTATAGTTAACCCTCAAATATAGTCAGTCTGAATATCTAGATGGCTAGACTGACCTTCCATTTTTCTCCATGTTTAGTCTCTAAAGATTTAGAAGCGTTGTGTTTTTTGTTAAAAAATTACTAAAAGCATTTTTTCCTCAGCGAGTAATCTTTATTCTGTGAAATTATTATAATTTTATAAACTAGGACATTATTTGAAAAATCTGGGAGGGCCCTAAAAAGTTTCCCCTCAGTAGGGTAATTATTTGCAAAAGTGCTACAAGCCTTGTGTGGTTCACGTTAGCTTACCAGATCAGACTGCAACAAAAGAAGGGCAAATTGGTCAGAATTTCACCAGGCCCACATTAGGATTTCTGTACGGGAAACATATGTTGTAGAATGAATTGTATACCAGTATCACTGCAACAGCCAGATTACGTACCACCAACTGGTAAAGAGAACCAGCATGGCTTGCATGTTATATTATCTTCAATTCCATCACCTTCCCTCCTTATAAAATCAGTGTAATAAACAGTCTTGTCGATAGGGCTATGAGGTTTTCTACAGATCTTTCCATTAAAACAATTCAAAACTAGTAACATACACAGTTTTATCTAATGGATTCCGGTGCATGTTTCCTAATAGGCATATGTGTAGCGCCGTCCATGTATACTAAATTAAGCTAATAATAATAACAAAAATCTATGAGCTAAAATTTTTAATTTTAATAGAACAATACTGACATACAGATGAAGAAACCCACTATCTGCGCTTTGCCATAAGTCTTGTTTACTTCTTCTTGCCTTTTTCATTCGGGCAACAGACTGCTATTGCTACACACACACTTACGTTCTAAATTTTACACAAAATTTTTTAATAAATATAACATCAAGATCTTATTTAAGCCTACTAGGGACATAATTAAATGATGTATAAATTAAAAAGATATAACAGCCATATACAAATGTACCAATACAGGTTAAAAAATATTTTCTATTAATTGCAGGAAGTGATTGGACAATCCATGGGATACTTACAGCCTAAAATTTATATACATAAAAAGTCATGTAATAAAAGTAAAACATTACCGCTCTAGCCAAACATTCTTCAATATATAATCATTATTTAGATTTTGTTAATGCAGTCATTATGTCAGAAGAAGCTGCCTGCTATAAAATCCTATTCCATTCTATCTTATCCTATCCTGTCTGATGATATGCGATGCTATACAAATCCTATCTCATTCTATCGTATACTATTTGATCCAATTCTGTCTAAATCTATCCTAATATATCTTACCCTCTCTTAAGCTAAAAGCTTTTTCAATTTAGAAACGCAAGTAGTTTTAAAAGATGTAAACTACAAAACTTTACGTTGCAATTTCCGAAATTTATTATTTTAAAACTTAGACTTTAAAGTAGTAAGAGTGGTACAATTTCAAATTGAAATAATTAATAGTTAAATAATGGAAACATGTTCTTAACAATTTCAAATTGTAAGACAGTTTAGAATTGGATTTCTTATCTGAATTTGTCAAAACAAATAATTTTATATTGGCAGCGTTTGAAATAACTGTGAAACGGTGCTTGTGACATGTATGGTGAAGCAAGACACCCGTTTTCATCCAGAAAAGCAATACTCCGGTTGCCTCGATTTACCACACACCATCGAATAAATTGCTGTGCATTGTACAATTTTTAAGGTTTTATTTGCAAATAGTGTCAAAATAAATTAAATGAATATTACGAATAATTTTTATCATTAAAATATCACACTAAACCTGAAAGAATCAATTTGATCTGCAACAGAATAATACAGGCCTGGTAAAAAAAGCCTCATCTTTCGAGACCTGAAACACCTGGCAACATCTACCGTGCGAATGAAACAAAGCGTATGTGAAATTTAGATAAGCCATCTGTTACACTTAAGAATCTTAAAAGTATCACTCAAATGACCTTGATACTGATGGTGTTTATTTCATTTTGTAATGCGATATTCATAATGTATTTCAGTGAAAGCTACAAGAATTAAGGCTATTTGAGTCCCATTTTAAAGATTCGTAAAAGTAATAAGTCACTTACCCGAACTGCAAATACGCTTTAATTCATTTGTACGACAATCATGTCGTTAGCCACCTTGGTTTTTTAACGGAAATAAGCGTGGTGCCCCATGGAGATTACTAAAAACTTATAAATTTTAGATATAATAATAGACTGCTGTTCACAATTGAATTACATCTGCAAGAACGTAAAGCATTGACCATCATAATAATTATGGTGGGTATAATAATTAGCAATATAACCATATTCAGAGAAATTCTTTTATAAAATCGCTGACCCTTGAACTAATAGTGCTCTTTACATTAGGATAGTACTATACTTGGACACAATATCACGCGGACGACATGTGTCGGCATCCGCATGAAAAGGGCCCTCGCCAAATTGAGATGCGTTTTTCTTGATAAGCAACTTTGCGAAGTTCGAAATAAAAAAATTTCACGTTGATGTGAAGGGTTTGAATTGGACCTTAAATTTAAGAAATATATATCCGGCCTAGCTCTATACTGGCTACAAGGGCCCTTTTAATGCGGACATCCACATATCAACATAGGCGTTACGATGACACTATCACGGGGCATTATCTCGAGGATGTTTGAGTTTATGTACTGCATGTACGGAATTTATAAAATACCTATGGTGCCGATTGAAGCTAATTTTCAGTAGAGCAGTTTGACGAAGCTATTTTATCGAAATTCTTCGACGAAGATCGATGACATTTTTTCTCTCATTGCCAACTTGACTATGTTCTTTATTCCGCCTGCGCAGGTGTTACCTACGGCACTCACGCATGCGTATACGTTATCTTCAGTATTCACGCCTGTGGAGACCTTACCTCCGGTATATAAAGGGACAGCGGGTAGAGTGGACCAATTTTTGCATTTTGATTTTTTATTTCAAAACCAATATTTTATGAGTATCAAATGAAAGTAAGTTTAAAGCTATCACTATCTGCAAATTAATTTGGTTAATAGATCTACAGCTGCAGTCTCAATTAGGGGCGCAGTGGAGTAATGAAATGTATCCTCTACCTGCGTGGCTGTTAAAAAGCATGTAAAGGACGAAAGCAAAAACCAAGGGCGACAACTGTTTAATCAACTTCCTTCTTTGAGAATAGTAAAACACTTGGCTACAGCGATGGTCATGTTTTCGTAGTGCCAATAAGAAAACGATCAAGATTGATATCGAGGATCTCTAAACCAAGGTTCAGTGGTTTTAATGTGGAATTTCAAGCGCTAATTCTAATGGTTAATATAGGGTCACCAGCACGCACTTCTTTCTTCAGACGCGCGAAGGGTTAAACAAGATTTAGGGTTTAGTGAGGAATGGATTCATAATAAAACCAAGCTAAACTGAAGACTGGAGACTGGAGACCGGAGACGCAAGCTATGTACTGTGTCTCAAACTGAAACGATGTGACTGACTTGTCCTGCTGCTATTGCTCGTTTTATAATTGGGATAGTTTCACCCACCTGCTTCTGAAATGTACTGATTTTCTCAGAGAAACGTGGCGTAGGCTACTCTTTTTGAATACGACTCTGAAAAGAGTAGTGATTTATAAAGAAGCAACAGTATGTTGGGTTGGTAAATGTAGCAAACACATTTTTTATCCTGTTAAAAGCGTGTCGATTTATTTTGAATGTTAAACACTTTTCTTTTGAGTGTTTTAAAATCAGAGAAAATAAATTTCCCTTCAAATGTGGACAATACATATCTTCTGACAATATGGATAAGTTAGAAAGTAAGTCATTTATGACTCACAATTGCGATCAGACACAATTAGAGAAACAGAATTACCTTGTATTAAAAATCTTGCTATTGTTATTATATAAATTCGACCACAGATAAGAATAATACAACTGATATCAAAATAAAATCACAATTTTAAAAAACCACACCTTAGTCATACTGATTTCTTCTTACTCACGTTTGTTTTTCACTCACGCTTGTTCCATCGATCAACCAAACCCCTAAGCCTTGTTATATGACGCGCTTTTGATTATTTGCTGAGTACAATTAGAATTTAAAAAATTATAATGTTCTTAGATTTCCAAATAAAATGTCTCAAGGATTCCATATCGACCAAGCACCAAATTTGATTTATCCAAGGTCCAATTATTTATGATATACAGAGAGAAAGAGAGTGATAACCAGATTCCTCTCAATGATTGAAAAAATTAAGTCCATCCAGTACGAATACAGAAAGAGCCACTTCTTCCAGAACTGAACCAACTCACAATTATCAAAATCAAACGCTGTAACTCTTGTTACTTAGGCTGTCAGAACGCCCTTGAATTGTTTCTCTGGCTTCCTGATCCACGGTTCACTACTTCCATGCGTATACTTCCTCACGTGAAAAACCCATAAATTATTTGTCCTTAGACGACCATAACGTGGGTTGCTACAAATTTTGAAAAAAAATTTAGTTAATAATATTTCAAAATACTAAGTACTTATATTCTTTTTGTATAGTTTAATAATTCTTGTACTAATTATTTCAGTCTCAAATTGTATAACTTGTTATTACGCAGCAATTACTCTAGAACACGTGTGATATTCTCACTTAATCACTGCGTTACGTATCTGTTACATTTTGATAATTTAGAAAAGTAATAAAACCACATAGTTGCTTTGTGTTATAATAGTTACGTAAAAGAGTTGTGGAAGTGTACGTAACAATAATATAACATAAGATATAGAAGTGTTATATTTATGTGACGTATCTGTTCTATCATTGCGTTATATATCTGAAAGATTCTGAAATTTTTTAATTGTGAAAACACTATATTGGAACACATTCTTATAACGGTTACGTTATTACGGTATTGAACAAGTATAGAACAATTATAGAACACTCGGCCGAGAAAACATTTGACATTATTGTGACGTAACAGTTCTATTACTTCGTCACATCTGTTGCATTGACAAATAATTAAATTGCGTTAAACCTGAATTGTAATTTAGTATTGTAGCGGTTACGTTACTTAGTTACAGAACGAGTGTAAAACAAATATAAAATACATGTTCTGGAACACGGGTGGCATTCTAGTGACGTAACAGTTTTTATACTCTGTCGTATATCTGTTGCATTACAGAATTACTGAACTAATACGTATTCTTACAATGACACTGTGTCAGAAAAGGTTGTAATTTATGTCCCGTAATTGTCGTGCTACATGACTATAAAAAAGTTATGTATAAATGTGACCTTTTTCCTTTTGTTACGCAACATTTACAGAACGCGAGCGCTCGGCAGCTTTGAATTGCTATGTGTTACTTTTCCCACTTATTCATCATTTATCAATATTATGACTTTAAAATTTTTGCTATCCATCCCGTACTAATTTTCCCTGAAGGACCGCGCACAAAATGTACATGAAATGGCTTTTGGTCGATTTTGATTAAACTTTGTAAAATTGTAGTTCTTAACGTCTCGATCAAAATTGTTATTGAACGCAAAGACCGAAAATGGACAGCTTTCGAGTTACAGAGGGTTAAACATGCAAAGATTTTTACCAACATCAGCAAGTATCTTGAAAACTGCAGGCCTAAGAAAAAAAATGTTCCCTGTGAAAGTTATTGGGCTCTGACGAGGAAATGAAAAAATAGTCATTGCAATAAGACACAGGTCATTTTTTATGGTAGTAAAGAAGAAATATTAAAAGGAAATCAATGTAGAGGCCATGAAGGCAAAATATTAGCATGACTTAGGCAATATCAAGCTAACGAGGGCAAGTCATAAGAAGAATGTTGTCAATATCTAGCCAATAAAGGCAACACATGACCAGGGTATTATCGATTCTAGCCAATGAAGGCAAGACAAGAGCAAAGCTTATTCAATATACAGACAATGCAAACAAGACACGAGCAGGACTTAGTCAACATCCAGAAAATAAAGGCAGGACATGAGCAAGATTTAGTCGATATCTAGATGATAAAGGCATGCCATTAGCAAGAGTTAGTTAATATTCATCCACTAAAGACAAGATATGAACAAGATGTTGTCAATATCTAGCCAATAAAGGCAAGATATGTATAGGGAGTAGTCGATATTCAACAAAATTAACGCAAGGTATGGCCAACATTTTGTCAATATCGAACCAATGAAGGCAAGATATAAGCGAGATTCAGTCATTATCTAGCCAATGAAGGCAAGATATGTCCAGGATGTTGTCAATATCCAGCCAATGAGGTCAAGAAATTAGTTCATTCAGGCAATATCAGAGACAATCAAAATAAAAAATGAGCAGTGTATTGTCAATATCTAGCCGATACAGGCAAGACATGAGCGAGATTCAGTCAATATCTAGCCAATTAAGGCAACACATGTCAAGGACTTAGTCGATATTCATGAAGTGATGGCAACACATGACCAGGATGTTGTCGATTCTAGACAATGAAGGCAAGACCCTTTATAAGCCCTCATAAAGCCTTCATAAAGCCGTCATAGAGCCTTCATAAGCTCTATATTGATTTTCTCTTCATATCTCTTTTTTATTATCTAAATATAAGCAATGAATGTCAAGTTTACATTAAATGACCTTGAAAAATGACTTGTGTCTTATTGTCATAACTTTCTTTATATTTCTTCGTCAGAGCTCAATAACTTTCGTAGGGAACATTTTTTCTCAGACCTACAGTTTTCAAGATATTTGCTAATGTTTGTTAAAATGGTTGCATGTTTTACCCTCCGTAACTCGAAAACCGTTCATTTTCAGACTTTAAGCTTACTAAAAATTTGAATTGAGACGTTTAAAACTGCAATTTTCTAAAGTTTATTCAAAATCGACTGAAAGCTATCTCATGTACATTTTGCGCGGGGTCCTTTATTCCTAAGATAAAACATTTTACAGTTAATTGTTGTGGATTTTTTTACAATTCATCTAAATAGCGAAGTTTTTCTTGTTAGTAAACAAAATTTTGTTTGCAAAAGCCAAAAAATACCTCAAAACAGTTTAGAATACTTTCATTTAATAAAACTATAAAATCTACTTATAAAGGTAGGAATTCTCAACCGATACAATAATGAATGGCTTATCGTAAATTCCTAACCAAAACAGAAAGACGAAGCAAATATGTGCTCTATTTGATGTCCCTCCTCTCATTATGTAAACCCATACGTTCGGAACTAAAAACACGCTAATAATACGAGTATATCATGCCTGTGCTACAAAAAAATATTTTTTTTTCAATACGTCCTCTTGTATATTATTCTAAGATATAACTAGACATTTAAAGTCTAAAGACTGAACACACCATATCGTTTAAGTTGTGGACGGGAAGCATCTAATCTCTGGTAGGAGTCCGTGTGATATATAATCATTTAGTTGAACAAATCGTTGCTATATATTGGTTAAAAAAAAACGTTTATCATTGAGACATTTAACGAGTGTAGTACCACTTCTTACAATAGTTGCATTTTCATCGAATCCAATGAGTATCATAATGTGTTAAGAGCAGGAAGAATTTTGTGTGACTGGCGGCTTCTGCTCGGTTCTATCGTAGACAATACACCTTAAAAACAAATGAATTCAATAAAATAAATAAAATTATTGAATAATTTTCTCTTATTGCGTTACACTACCAGGACATTAGAAGGTTACCAGGATTTGTGACTATTCGGACGTAAGGGGTAATGGGTTAGCGCAGAATGTGATATCGCATACGGAAAATATAAATGCAAATAACAAATAAAGCATCTACATACAGACTTCACACTTTTTTCTCTCTTTACCCTTTTTCAAGAATTTTTACCTTTTTCCTATTAACAAGAAACGTCCCCTCTTTCTCGTTCTTCTGCTTACATGCGAACTGAATTAATAAGACACAATTGAAAAATTGAACTATTTTTCATTAAAAATTAATTTTTTTCAACAAAAAAGTCTACTATTATATTTTTAGTTCAAAATTTATCATGTTTAGTTGAAAATTCTACTATATCATTAAAGATTAAACTGTTTAAAATGGATCGTTTTTATTTGAAAATTCAACAATTCAGTTAATAATTTATGTATGTCGTTGTAAATTCGTCTTTTTTGGAAGAAAATTATATTATTTTTGTAGTATATTCAACTTTTGTAAATCCATACTTTTTGGTTAAATTCAATTGTTTTTGACTTAAAATAAATATATTTTCTGGTTGAAATATCAATTATGACTTTTTTGTTGAAATTTATTAGGGTTGGTTGAAAGATTAATTATTTTCTTGAAAATGAATTTCTTAAAATTAAAAATTCAATTGCTTGTATCAAAGTTAAAGTTCAATGTAAAAATGAAATTTTGATATTGTTAAAGATTAATTAGTTGAGTTGAAAAATAAATATTTAAAAAAAATTTAATTATTTTGCTTAACTTTTCCTGAATAAATTATCTACGTAACTATATGTACAGATTAAATGTGTCAAAGCTCTTTTAACTTAGCAAAAAGTATAAAATTATTTTATTATATTATTCATAAAAACTGACATTATTTAATTATCAATATTATAGCTAGGTCCAGTGCTCTGTACTTGAAAAATGTTATAGACCTTTTATAAAGTTACAAATTTTTCATTGGACTTCTTTATAAATGCTTAAGTTACAAACTGCAAAAAAGTCGAGAAACGATCTTCACCTTTCAATGAATTTCATTATTCCTAGCAACCGTTTTCACGGGACGCGTGAACTCGACTGCTCCATACGGTAGAGAATTATTTTTTTCTGACCAAGAAGAATACAAGTTTGGACCTGGCTGCAGTGATGTGGCCTTTATAATAAGGTATAATGAACTTTCGCGGGTAACTTCATCACGGAAGCCGCAATAAAGACAATTCTAGTAGGTAACAGTTCGTGGTTAGTTCAGTGGAAGTATTAGCGTAAATTCAAATAAGCAACGAGAATCAAGTGCTCTCAAATCCCAAAAGCTCCCTAAGCCACGAGGTGAACTACCGTGTCGATTTCTCAAAAACACTCAGGAGAAATCGTCACAGATCCCTCTGGAAAAAGCATCTTTTTCTATGAAGACGGAAATTACCAAAGAAGCCTCAAACCATTCTCCAGAATTTATAAGTGGGGAACTATATGGGATCAGCCCTATCGATACTAAAGCCGCGTGTTCAACCCAAACGGAAAACTGCGACGGGCTAGATTGCGGAGAGCTGCTAAGCAGAGGTTGAGATACTCATTGTTAAATCAATCGGGCACAACGAAATGCCAGACGTGGACTGCAAGAACGGACCATTCTGATAGCAGCACACTGAATAAAGTCAGAAAACAGAAGAATATGTGGCTGAGAGATGCAGCAGTCTCTTATAGCTAGGATTTCTAAAGACACTTGAAACTCGCCATAATCGCTAAGGGGTTTCCAATAAGCAAACCTAGTGATGACCAGGCCAAGGCAAGTAAAGCAGCATTATATGAGAAAGTCGAAAGGGTGCGACTTGAAGAAGTCATTCTCAGATTTGAAGATTGCCGCTTTAAAAATGATACTTTTATCGTCAACGGCTAATTGAAGCTGTTCACGGATTACAACCTTGCGTGGGAGATGAGATCAAATGGAGCTACAGCAAAGACCTCACAAGGCCAGTAAAGTTGCCGGCTTAGATTTCTATTGTATCCGTAAAACAAACAACAGTGCTTAAAAGTATAGTAATCTAAAACCTAACCATGAAAACTGTAATAACTGTAGAGCCAGGAGTGATCGAGCGACTCGAGAAGATCGACTGCAGGCCTCATTATAGGTTTCAGAGGATCCATATAAAGATTCTTTCAAAAGCGAAGGTCACAAGCGTAAACGGAGCTCCGGATTTGTCTTCTGAAAAGGCGGAGGAGACATCTAGTAGTAAAAGTAGACACAAGATGTCCCCCTTTTAGTATGGATTTTATTCAGACTAAGCTTCATCACGCTAAAGGAGCATCTGCTATCCTAAACAGACGTTTAGCTGCGAAACAAACAGCTTTTTTCTTGATACAAGAACCTTAGGCTTACAAGGCGAAAGTAAGAGGATTAAGTAACAAGAGCGGATCAGTGATTAATGATAGTTTCGTAGAAACAGCTAGCGCAGCATTTTATGTCAGAAGCTATTTTAAATTTATTGGATTACCAAGGTTCTTTTCTGAAGAATTGGTGACAATGAAGATAAAGCAACATTTAAGATTCAAGTGCCAACTTATAATGGTTTCCTTAGTCTACTTGTCATTTTACTCCAAGGACTCACCATCTGAGTAATAGCGATATCTAAGTACAATAATGCTGTGTTAACGGATGGCCATTGCTTATCGGATATAATGCCGATGCGCATAATTCGACTTAGCGTAGTAAGGACACCTACCACAGGGGTGAGTATTTATTATATTACCTGCTTACTACTGATTTAACTTTATTGAATGTGGGTGATACACCTACCTTCGTGACATTTAGATATCTTGAAGAAATTGATTTGACCTTATGTTTGATAAAAATTAGCGAAGTGTTTAGGAATGGCATGTGTCTTCGGATGCGTTCCTATTGGACCACAGACAGACACGCTTCTTTTTGAAAGCCAGACGACGTAAGGTTCGAAGGAATAGGAACCCTAAAGGAACTAACTGGGATACTTATAGAAAGAATCTCAACCGTTTTTCAGGCGCTTCACCAGGCAGAAACAAATCTATCGAACAAATAGAATTTGCTGTCAACATCAACAAAAAGGTATAAATAAAGCTTATAAGGACAATTGTCCTCTTCGTATTAAGAAAACAGTCAGAGATACACTCTAGTGAAATTTCAGATTGAAGAGACTTATTATTAAGAGACTTATATTAAGACTTATTATTAAGAGACTTATATTAAGAGACTTATCAAAGGGGCATTGTCAGGGAATAGAGAATATACCTGACACTGCTAGACTCCAGAGAACCTTAAAGGTATTTCCTTATATTAACTAAAAGCATTAATATTTCCTCTAAGTGAAAAGGCTAAAGCGACTAATAAAATCCTTAAGCACCTAATGAGGGTACACTTTCCAGCCTCAGAGTAGGATAACACAAATGAAGGGGCAGCCTATGAGTCATACTTTTCAGGAGAGTTAACTTACAGAGCAATAATGAAGGATTAAAAAGCAGCTAATCGTATTGTCACTCATTCAAAAATTAAATGGGAAGGTGAACCAATCAATCCATTTAAAGCTGCAGAAGGTGATAAAATATTCCCTGCATTAAGGGGGGAATACGAATTAGATGTAGGAAATGGTCACTTGATTTTTGGCGTGGATTAGGAAAAAACTTCCAATGATAGAAAAATCAAATTTTGTACATAGGTTGTATGTTGTACTTATAAAAATACAAAAAAAAATTATTGCAAAATCTGCATTTGGCTTGTTGTTAGAAGCGTGCACAAAAGAGTCTGCAAATTCGCGGTGTGACAGATAGCACCTCAGGAAATTTTTCTAGAACAAAAAAGTGATTACAAATAAGTTTCCTGATGTCATTTACTTGCCCTTAACGTTTTTAGTTTTTTCAACAAAAAAAAAATTTTTTCTCGACTAGGGCGAGCGGCCGTTGTATCTCGCGCTTCGCGCTCGGATACTTTTTGCCTCGCCCTTCGCGCTCGGCTCTTCTCAGGATTCACACGTCGTGCTCGGCTTAAATAGATATAAGGAGTTTACTTGCAAATATTATAAAATTATTAAAACCTCTAAGATTAAAGTAGTTATAAAATTGGTTTCTATTTTAGATTGAAAAGGAACTTTATTTACTAACGGCTCTATCGGCCTTAATTATATCTACAAATTTTGTTAGAATTATATATACACTCTCTGTTATATACACTTGCTTTTCCGCGCTTCATGCGCTAATAATCACTTTGTAAGCTTTATCGCTGTTACATGCTTTTGGTTCAATTACTTTAATTTTAAATGAAGAGGAGAACTAATTTACTCAAAATTCTATCAAATTCAAAGAACACATTCTCATCCGGATACTCGCGCTTTGCGCTCGATATTTGATTTAAAAATCACTTAAACCTCGCACCCCACACTTGGTTCTGTGAGCTGTATAATAGAAACAAAAAAGTTTGCTAAAAGTACCGCTTACAACACGCGATTTGGTCGTCGCGCTTCGCGCTCCGAAATACATTGATCGTGCGCTTTGCGTTCCATGTTATATGTTCTTTATATACAAATTACAAAATTTGTATTTGATTTCAAACTTAATTTTCTAGACAAAAAGATTATATTTCTAATAACATTTTTAATATATCAAACAAATATTTCAAATGTTAATGGACTTTTCAGCCTTATAGTTAAATTTTTAATAAAAAAAAT
>JAUELO010013991.1:0-32434 GCA_032357855.1 Amphibolips quercusostensackenii
CATTTTGCCATCTCTCATTTCAAAATAAAGGAAAATCCTCTAATTTAAAAAAAAATTCTCTTTTCGAAAGAAAATGTGAGAGGATTGAAGAAGAGAAATTTTCCATCAAAATTAAAAATGTTTTTTTTCTCGGTTTGCTATAATGACAGATGTACTAGTCTTTGAAGAATCCAGTGCATTTTCGTGATGCTTACAGCTTCTTTTTACTATGACTTTAACTTTCCCTGGATCGTCAAAAAAATTCTTTTTATCATAATTATTTATATTTTTCGCAGGAACTTCAGCTACAGTTTTTTCTAGTTCATCATAATAAAAACTTATTTCATCAGATCTGACAGCAGCTTGTACTCGTTTTATATTTTCTCCAAATCACGAAGATAATTCTGTATGTATTTTTAAAAAGTTCATAGCCCGTTGCCTTTCTGGTTTATTGGAAATGAAAGGCGTTGCAATTGATCATCTAGACTTTTTGTCGTATCTGACGACATTTGGCTCAAGATTTGAATTTTATATTTCAAGTTGTACTTTTTCAAACCACAAACTTAAGAAAAAATCTTAATCAGCCTCCCTAGCTAGGCCGTAAAAAAATTTCTCATACGATGTGCTGATTACCGAATGCAATAAGCAAATTTTAAAAAGTTACTCATTATAGAAAAATGTCAAACAAGTGAGAAAAAATTATTATTTTCCTTAAAAATGAGTTTTAAAATTTTCATTAAATTATTTGCAATTATGGTAATGTGATACAAGATAATTTTATATGTATAAAAATCTAATGCAGTTATTTGCAAATTGTTTAGAAAATGAAAATAACCAAAAATTAATTAAAGAAGACAGAACTTGATCTTATCGATCATATTCGATTTTGAATTTTTTTGCTTGTGCGAAATTACCCAAATATCATGTTATAAAAAAAATTTGAGATTAAGACTAAATATATTACTGTTGAAATAAGCGCAAATATTATTTTGAAAATATAAAATTTTGTACAATTGTTTAAAAATTAAAATTCTGCGCTAAAAATAAAGTCTAGGTAATCTATTAAGTAGTAATATTATACTATCAATTAATTACTCTATTATAAGGTAATCTACATTCAGAAAATAATTTGGTTGAAGCAAGAAAATTATAGGTGTTTCAGCCATATAATGAGGTATGACGAACAAAATATTTGGTTGACCCAACCAAATATGCTGGTTGCTTTATCTAAATATTTTGGTACATGAAGTGCTTAGTTGTTTCACCAAAATTTTTATGTATATCAAAAAAAAAAGTTTTTTGGTTCAAGAATTTTTTTCTGAGTGTAGGTGTAAAAATAACAAAAAATTAATTTTAAAATACACAACTCGATCGTATCGATCATATTCGATTTTGAATTTTTTTGCTTGTGCAAAATTACCCATATATCATGTTATGTGAAAAATTTGAGATATAGACTAAATACATTACTGTTAAAATAAGCGCAATTATGATTTTAAAAACTTAAGCTTTTTAAAAAAAATTTTTTAATTGAAATTCCGCAATAAAAATACAGTCTAGGTAATCTATCAAGAAGTAATATTATATTATTAATTAACTGATTAAATGTGAGGTAATCTACACTCAGAAAATAATTTGGTTGAAGCAACAAAATTTTGAAAGTTTCAACCATAGCACAAGGTATGCAGAACAAAATATTTGTTTGACCCAACTAAATTTGTTGGTTGTTTTATCCAAATATTTTGTTGCATGAAGTGTTTAGTTGTTTCAAAAAAATTTTCATGCATATCTAAGAAAACAGTTTTTGTGGTTCAAGAATTTTTTCCCAAGTGTAGGTAATCTATTACAATAAATCAAATTAAATATCTATGTCTCTATATTATTTTTTACTTCATAAGTCAATAAAATAATCTATACAAGCTTTTATCTTTTTCGTTAAAATTTAGGTAAATTTATTACGAACGTATTATTCTAAAGCGTTCTATTTGTTTATTTTATCTCATCACAAAAGGAGTTATTTAGTAAACACAATAATGATGATATAATAATAATAAGAAGAAGAATTTTGAAAGAGTTAACAGTGTGAGAAAAATTTATGAATTCAATGTCAATGCTCTTAAGTTACCTCATTGTTCATTAAAATGCTGCGTCAACATTTATCTTAATATAATTTTGCAAAAACACATGTACAATACATTTTATACTGGTCCAAAAATCCATTGGAATTTTGGTTTCGCAAGTCTCATGAAGTTTGAAACGTATTTCCAATAAAAAAAATATATAATTTTTTGTAAATTTTATTAAAAATCATCAATATTAGGTATATCAAGTTGAAACTTGACTTTTCTTTACACAATCAGCTATAAAATACCAATAAAAAATGATTTCAAAAATATGACTATCATCAATGTGTTTTATAGGGTCACAAAAAAATCCCATGAGTAATAAATAGGTTTCGCAAAATTTTGTCGCTATTCATAATATCTTTTTCATTTTTTTTCAAATAAAAATTGTTTTTAGTACATGAATTATTACTTTCTATTAAATTATAATTAAAAAAATACATTCTTTAAACAATTTATTATTGTTCTTAGCAATTTTCTCTTTGAATAGAGTTACAGTGTCACAGTTTTTTCAGGATTTTTTATTTTATTTTTACATTTTTATTGAAAGTACGGTAACAATTAATTCTAGTTGAAAAACATACTTGTTTAAACAATCAAGTATTATTTTTAATAATATTGTTTTTGAATAATGCTAAAAACTTTCGGTTTTTTTCGGAAACATTCAACATTTTGTCCACTTTTCACTCGGAGCAAAGTAATCGTTAATTCAATTTAACAAACCTAATTGCTTAAACAAATTATTATTGTTTATCAATATTTTCTCGTAAAGTAATACTAGAAAGTTGCAAGGTTTTATGAAATTTTCATATTTTATTTGGTTTTACAAAGAAACAAATATTAACATCAATATAAATTTAAACAAAGTCTCTCAGTAAGTACTTTAAAGAAAATTTACATTTAATATGATCTATATAGAAAATTAAAATATTACTTTAAATATCTGTTTTATTTCAGAAAATGTATTCACAAAAAGAAATCATATTTTTAACTTACAAGTACACGTGCACAGAAGGTATACTCTTAACTGTGCACGTGCACAGATGGGAGACTTTGAAATATACACGTGCACATATGGAAGACTTCCAACTGTACACGTGCACATATGGAAGACTCTCAACTGTACACGTTTACAGATGGGACACTTCCAACTGTGCATGCTAAATTAATACGATCAGATTTTTCACTTGAGAATACACGGGCACACATAATACCCTTTCAACTGTGCAGTCTCAGTTAACACGATCAGACGTTTCGTTTGAAAGTCCACGTGCACATATGGTACCCTACCAACTGTGAACTTCTAAATTTATACAAGTATACTTTGCATTTAAAAGTCCACATGCACATATGGTACCCTTCCAATTGTGCACGTCTCACCTAGTAAGATCAGATGTTAAACTCGTAGTCCGCGTGCATTATAAGAAACTTTAATTTGTGCACGTGTCAATTAATACAATTAAAAATTCAATTTAAAAGCGACGTGCACAGACGGTATCCTCCCAACTGTGCAAGTCTCCATGAATACAATCATTTCTCACCTAAAAGTACACGTGCATAGATGGTACCCTCCCAAATGTGCAAGCCTCAATTACTGCAAGCTGATTTACAACTTAAAACCTTACGTGCGCATATTTTACCATCTTAACTGTGCAGCTTTCCATCAAAACAAGTATTTTTCACTGAAAGCTTCACGTGCGTAGATGATACCCTCTCAACTGTGCACGTCTCAGTTACTGTGATCAGATAATTAACTTACAGATCCACGTGCACAGATGGTACCCTTCTAACTGTGCATGTCTCACTTAATAAGTATTTATGTTAAACTTATAAGTTCTCGTGCATTATAAGAGACTGTCAACATTGTACATCTTAATTAATACGATTAGACTTTTTATTTAAAAGTCCACGTGCACATATGGTATTTTTTTAACTGTGCACTTCTCATTTGATACAATTCGACTTTTTGTTTAAGAGTCCACGTGCACAGATGGTACCATTTCAACCGTGCACGTCTTAATTACTGCTATCCGATTTTTAACCCTGAAATCTACGTGCTAAAAAAAGTAAAAAAATTTTTCACAAAACATTGATTTTGACCTACTCCTAAATCGAACTGGACATGAGTTAAAAGGACAATCTTCTACAGAATCATTAATTAGGTGCACGTTGACTGCCCAGTCAAAGATCTGCTCATATTTATTAAAACTTGCAGAATAGGTAGTATCCCAAGTCTGTACGTGCGCTAGACATCTTGAAATCTAATCGTATTGATTGAGGCGTACATAATTGGGAATCTTCTATCTGTGCACGTGCTCAGTTGGGAGTGTACCATACGTGCGTATGTACTTGTGAGTGAAAAATATAGTAGCATTAACTGAGACGTGCACAGTTAAGAGGGTACCATCTGTATACATAGAATTGTAAGTTGTAAATCTAATCGCAGTAATTCAGACGTGCATAGTTATGAGAGTACCATCTATTCACGTGGAATTTTAAGTTAAAAACCTGATCGCATTCATGAAAACGTGCATTGATAGTAGGGTCCCATCTGTTTACGTGGACTTGTAAGTTAAAAATCTGATCGTATTACTTAAAAAGTACACACTTGGGAGGGTATCATCTGTGCACGTTAACAGTTGATCAGGTACCACCTGCGCACGTGCCACACCCCGTCTGTGCATGTGCACAGATGGGACACTCCCAACTGTGCACGTTTAACTGTAGACGTGCACAGGTAATACCCTACCAACATTTCACATGCACAGATGAAAGACTCCCAACTGTGCACGTCGAAACGTAGACGTGCACCGTTGGTCCGGTGCACATTGGTACATGTGGCCAACAACGTGCACAGTTGTACCTGTAACCATCGACGTGCACAGTTAGGATTTTGCACAGTTGCTTTGTGTACAGTTGCACCCTTTCAAACTTTTCACAATAATAAAGAAAAATCATGCAAAATGTAAATAAATAATACACGTATTTTTCAGCCCTTTTTACTCGAATATTCACGACTCTTAAGTTTGCCACAGATATGGAATTGAAACTTTTAAAATAAATTTTTAAAAAACTAAGAGTCACATCAAAACACTAAAAACACCTCTCCAAAACATCTAGGGGCAGATTTTTTTTTATTTTGCTTGAACAATTTGTTAAACAGTTATATTGTTTTTGATATTTGTGCAATCGTCATAAACAAACTAAGCGTCAGTTTAAAAAAACAACAACGCTATTGCATTTGTCTTTAAAATACCTAGATGCAGCTTTTTTTATTTGTTAAACAATAAGCTCATTTTTTGTTTAAAGTACATTGTCTGTGTGCTTATAGATATGGATCTGAAACTTTTGTAATTAATTTGAAAAAACTAAGTCACATCGCAAAACTAAAATCACCCCTAGATTCTTCTCCGAAACATCCAGGTGCGGATTTTTGGTTTGTTTGTTTAAAAAATTCCACACGCATATATAGGTGCAACGTAAACCTATGAATCTCGCAAATAAATGTACACAACCCAAAAATAACCGTAAAAATAATGCACACCCAAATATATATATTTTTTAAAATTATTTTTATATTTATTTTGTAGTATCTGCGACAGAGAGTATCGGTTTTTTTCTCTTTGTCTGTTCATTATTTCACGATAAAGCGTTTGGCCGCTAAGAATATCGTCGATACCTGAAAACAATATTTCTTCGTGAATGCATATTCATTTTATAAGAACTTAAAAAATCGTTCCAAATTAATGTTGTTTCTTTTTACTATATATTATATTAAACTTTATTTTTGAAACTCTGGAAGATAGACTCTTGACATTAGTATTCATATTTCCTAGAAGTAGGCAAAACAATTAATATTTAATACATGAATAGAATGCTGATATATTATAAAACATATTTACATTTTGTGTCAGTGTTATTTAATATCTTGCATTGTTAACAAATAAATTTTTAAAGGTTGTCTGTATTTACTGCATCAGTGTTTCCGTGTATCAAGCAATACACTTTTCAATAGTCTAATTAATTAATTAGCTAATTATTAAATTATTAGCTAATAATCCTGAGTTTTCATTCCTTTTCCTACACGCTATTTTTTCCCTTTTTTTTAAATTCCATTTTTTCCTTGCTTTCAAAAAACTTTCTCTTTTTCTTCCTTTTCTTGTTTTTTTTTCGCTTAAATGCAAACTGAATTCATAGAAGCCAATGAGAAAATTCAACTATTTTGTTTTAAAATTAATTCTTTTTAATTGAACAGTTTAACTATTTTGTTGACAAATAAAAATTTCGGTTATAAATGAACTATTTTGTTGCAAATTTAATTATTTGGTTGGAAATTTACATTTTTGTTAAAAATTTAAGTGTTTCGTAGATAATTGGTCTTCTTCGCTTGAAAATTTAACAGTATGAATGACATTTTTTTGTTTAAGGACTGAAAAATGTTTCTTGTTTAAATATTTGTCTTTTTGGTTTAAAAATCCATCTTTTGGTAAAAACTGAATCTTCTTTGTTTGAAAATGCAATTGTTTGGTGAATAATAATCGTTTTTTCTTCTAAGCTTGAACTTTTTTTATTGAAAATATTTTTCGGCTGAAACATCAACTATTACATTTCTCGTTGAGAATTCGTCTTATTAGATTTCAAATTGAATTATATTGTTGAAAATTCAACTGCTTGGTTTGAATTTCAACTACTTTGAAAAAAATCATATTTGATTAATGATTTATTTTTCTGGTAATTATACAAATTTAACAAACATAATAAAAATGATTATTACCATATTTGTAAGAATTAGACTGGTTTGTTAAAAATTAGTTTTTTTTATTTCAAAAATTTATCTCTTTGTAAAAATTGAATCTTATTCGTTTAAAAATGCAACTGTTTGGTTGAAATTCATCTGTTTTAATGGAGGATTCGACTCTTTTGTTGTTATTTATTCTTTTTTTGGTAAATTAAACTGTTTTTTATAAAAAATCTTTTCTGGTTGAAATATCAAATTGTACATTTTTCGGTGAGAATTCATCTCATTCGATTTAAAATTAAATTATATTGTAGAAAATGCAACTATTGTGTTAGAAAAGTCATTTTTTTAATTGAAAATTCAACAACTTAGTTGAAAGTTGAACAACTTCTAAAAAAGTTCATTTTTTAGATTAAGATTTATCCCTCTGGTTGAAAATTTAACTGTTTTGTTGAATATTAATTTTTTTGTTTAAAATTAATCTCTTCTGGTTAAAAATGCAACTGTTTGGTCAGGAAATTAATCTACTTTGGTTGAAAATTCAACTATTTTGTTGAAAATTAATCCTTTTTAGTTGAATTCAAGAGATTGTTATTGAAAATTTAAATATTTTTCAGTTGCAGTATCAACTAATAAATTTTTTCGTTAAAAATTGATCTTTATTGGGTAACAGTTCAACTACCTGGTTAAACAGTCTAAAAAAATAATGGATTTAACGTCAATGCTCTTAAGTTACCTCATTGTTCATTAAAATGCTGTGTCAACATTTATACCGATAAAATTCTGCTGCTGTCGATATGAACTTTACGATTCTTCAAATCTAATTTTTAGCATCGAACTAATTCAAGTACAAATTACAAAAATTATTATTATTCAACTATAAATTATTCTCTTTGTATAATGTTAGAAAGTTGCAGTTTTTTTCTAGAATTTTCAGTTTTTTGTCTTCTTTTCTCTTAGGGTGCGGTATAAGTTAATGAAATATAACAAGCAGAATTATTTAAACAAATTATTATTACTTATAACTAATTTCACCTATCTCGATTTTTTAGACTTCAAGTAAACATATAATAAATAAACAAATGAAATTTCAAAAGTCTATGACCAAGGTGCTCTCTAAAATTGAGTACAATTTAATTTTTGTTTTGAATCGCAAGTCGGGGCAAAACTGAAGACTGTCGACTTTTTTGAACGAAAATCATGCGTTTGGTCCCACTGTGAACTAAAATCTTTTCCAAGGCCCTCTTTAACAAAAATCGTTTTAATTTCAAAAAATCGAGATCTCAATGTTTACTCAAAAACAATGCGAGATATGAGGAAAGTCAAAAACAAAATTTTTCCTCAGTAAAAGTGCTATAAAATGAAGGTTATATTATGAGCAAAAACATGAAGGATAAAGAAATATTATGATTCGAATTTTCGGAAAAAAGTTTTTTATTTAAAAAACGTTATCGTTTTATTATAATAAAGAAAGTATGTTGAATAATGTGTACAGTCCACCACGCTTCTTCAAATGTGCTGACTGTTGTACTCACAAGCTGCGCGTAAAAGTTTTTTTGGATATTATGGATGGATTTTGGAAACTTTATATATTATAGCTAAATATTTATTATTATAGCTAAATTATTTGTCAATGAAGTGAATTTTGTCTATAAGTTATATCTTGAACTTATGTTTAACAACTTTTCTGTTTTTTGTAGCTGCACGTAGAGCTAAAGCGATTCCTAAAGTTACATTATTGCTCAGGTTGTAGTTAGTTTGTATTTTTGGAGAATCCTCTGCTAAAATTAGTGGCCGCTTAAAAAATTTTTTTAAATTTTGTTTTCCAAAGCTGAACTGAATTAGTTTCCCACCACTTGGTTGATTAATTAATTGTAAGTTTAATGTTTTTAAGAAGATGAATTGCATTGATAAAGCTTACCTTCTGCAATGACAGAAAAACAGAAGCTGCAGCGTTTCTCAACAAATGCAGATTTTGTTTGACCTGAAGTAAGGAAATATTAAAATATGGAATAGGCGGTATATTTTAGGTCAGAATTAATAAAATTTTGGTCACATTTTATTACTTTACCGGTAATTATATTATTTGAGATATCTGAAAGTGGGTCTTTCTGTTGAAATAAAGTATTCATCTGAACAAAATTTGCATTTTGCGGGGTTCTAGCCAGTTTACAAACTTTAAAATTGCATTTTAATTTTTATTTTAATCTTTCAGCTTTCATTATTGGCTAAAAACTTGACAAATTGGGTAATTTTTATATGCATTTTCACCCCAGTTTTTACTTTATACACATTTCTTTTACAGGTGTTGCACAGAGCTCCAGGTAAACTGTCATTGTCCGTATGGTTTTTAAACAAAGCTTCTCAGTCAGACTTTAATTGTTTTTTTGTATACGAAACATTTGTTTGGTTCTTCCAGAACATAATAAACAAACTTTATTACGATTTTCATCATGTGTGTACGCGTGGTCTTTCGAAATATTCGTATTTTATACACAACATTTCACAGTTATAGTCAAAGTACAGACGTACTGAAAATAAGGTTATAAACACTTAAAGATCAAATCTGTCAGTAATGCATCATTCAATTTTACCGATAGATGATAAGCTTTGATGAAAGATTGATCAGTTACAATTAGTATAAAACCGTGAAAACCGTAAAGTTTCCTCTAAAAATTGGAAAAAAGAACTTAACAAACAAAAAAAACAAAATAAATGAAAATAAGCAGGTCATTTATTGCAAATTTCCCCTTGGCAAATATTTTGGTTTTCATCAGAAAATAGTTGAGAGACATCCTAGATACAAAATAAAGAAAAAAATTTGCAGTGTTTGCACCTTTAGTTTAAAGCCGTTTCAGCCAAACCGTGCAGGGCGTTTTTAGTCATATGCGCGAAACTGAATTCTTATGTTTTCAGAGCCTTCAGCTGTTTCGACTCCCTGTTTAATAGAGTGTCTTTGGAGTCCTTCCTCTTCTTGCCCGTAGAACAAGTCTGAGGGGTACTTTGAGGAGTGCTCTGTACTCTGATCACGTCCATCAAGTAAAGCTCTTCACGCGGGCCCTTTAGTATCTAATGTTTTTTGTTTTAGGTGTCTCTAACTCCAATGACACTCTTTATCACACACTTCTTATAAACTATTTTTCGCGTTTTTTCCTGTCCTGGCAGACAACTTTAACTTCCTTTACATCCATGAATTTTTTTTATGCAAGCTATTGCATGTCTATGGCTTTTTATATCTTTTTGACTTACGGCCTCATTCACACATTCTGACCATTCTGTCCTCGGTTTGCCTCTGGCTACGCTGCCATCAACTTTACTCAAATATATTTGTATCGTCAATCGTTTTTCTTCCAAACTCTCAAACCCAAACTATCTCAACAAATTTCTTTCACTTTTGTCAAAAAGTGTTTCCTCTACACCACATTTATTAAGAATCCTCATATTACTGTCTTTGTCAATTAGCATTTTACTGTACATATTGCGAGAAATTGCAAGCCATTCGCTTAAATTTTTCTCTTATTCTTCTCTTGGTAGGTCTGGGTCTCGCTACCGTACAGCACAGTGGGTGTAAGTACAGAATTATATATTGCCGTTTCAGCTTAATCTGATATACTTCCACTTCTGATAATAGATCCTGCTTTTCCGACAACCTTCTTACCCTTGGTTACACGCCTATCTAGCTTTCCATCTAGCTTTCCGTCAATAGTGAATATGCTACCAAGAGTACTTATTAACTTGCTCTATTTTCCCATCGTTTAGGACAATGTCGTATAATTTCTTCTCACTCTTTCCTTCAAAGAAAATAATTTTTGTTTTATTTACGCTAATTTTAAGGTCCACGTTCTACAGGTTTGTATTCAAATCGCTCAACATTCTTTAGAAGTCTTTGATTGACTCTACCATAACCTTATTATCTACAAACACGAACCCACTCATAATTTTTTGCAATGGTCACTATAGCCATTTTTACTTCATCCGTATCGCATATCATTCCATCAATTCTGTCTAGCTCTGTACTACTACCTCCTTTTTATTGTCTTCGCGAAATTTACAAAATAACATTTTATTTTCTTCGAAAGCGTGTTGCGTTTTCTTTTCTTCTTTCGATTTGATTCTACCCTTGCTTTCTTGAACTAGTATTTTTACTTTTCCGTTCTTGTACCTATAATTATTTTCTAGTCTCATTATCTCGTTATCGTAGAGATCTGTAATATTTAACATTCTTAGATACTCTTGTGTCTTTTCGCTAACAGCCACGCGGATTTTATCATTCTACTAAGCAATACTACATGCGCCCCCTATGTCTTCATTGTGCATTAGCATTTTTCAATTGGTCCCATCTAGGTGTTTTTTTATTTTTTTCGTAAATTCTATTCGCACTTCTGACTTCTGTTAAGTCCCTGCCTTGATTCGCTCCTGCTTCGTCTTTTTAGTTCTCTTTCTTCTATACCCTTAACCTAAGTTAATTTTTGAAACTAAAAGGTGATGATCTGTTGCAAATTCAGAACCTCAGCTAATTCTTGTATCTCTTACTAGCATTGTCTATCATCCGCAACAACAAATGCAATGATACTGTGGCAATCGCCTCTCCACTATATATACAAGTGGATCATTTATGCCTAAACTGCGTATTTGTAGAAAAAGCAAGCCATTTTCTAAAGCTTTTAACCACTTCAATTCTTGCTGAAATTAGATTCTGAAGGAATGTATTCAATAAATCCGTGTAATGCAGAATTATTTAATTCACGATTACTATTATTAACACAGTAAAGTGCAAAATATAATTTTTTAAATATTTTAAGTGCACAACTTAACCAACGTAGTAATAATTCCAAAAACGAATATCAATAATATTTTATATAATTATTAATTTAAATGCTAATCATATGTCCTAAAAATTTATCCTGCAATTTTAAATGGAGATCTACAAAAATCCACGGAATATATCATGAATGAGGGCGGCGTAGTAACGAAATTGTAGCCATGAAAATGTCTAAAAAATGAATTATGATTCTATAAATACGCACAATACATCATTACCGAATTTATAAATAATGCAGCGAAATATTTTGATGAATTATTAAACTATATTGTTCCTGCACTTTTATGCTACGTAATTTAATATTGTAAAAAAACTTTGTTTTTGTACAATGACATTTGAAGGTACTTTTAAATAAATTGTTGTAAATCAGGGGATCAATATACTACATCGCCAAATCATCAAAACATTATTACTCATGATTTTAAAAATTATGTTCTTATCCGATGCTCAGTTCACAATATAAAAATCATTGTACATGTTTTTTCAGTAAAATGTTTAAATACCTTCTACGTTATATTTTTTAATTCAGACTTTCTTTTCTTAAAATATGATTTTTTAATAAACATTCAAACTGATTCAAAAAAATAAAAATTTAAGTAGGAAAATAACAGCGTATCAAAATACATTGCTAAATAATTAAAACATATCTACATATAATTTTGAAAATTCAATTTAGATACTACCCTTCTTTTTACATGGTTATCTCACCGGTAGATTAAGTACCACTTCTCCATGCTTCAGGAAAGTAAATTGAAAAAATTTAAACTTCAATAAATTTAAGCTTAAAATCTCCTCTTTAAAATGAAATTAAAATAATAATAATATATTCATTGTTCTCGAATAATAATAAAGAATGTGTAAGTATGCGTCAAATTTACACCTTATGTTAATAACGCGCGGAAAACAACAGACGAAAGAATGCAATGGAATTCTGTAGTCAAGAATTGGTCACACAATTAAAAATAATTATATAATTATAATTAAGAGATATGTCTAAAATATAAGTACCCTTTGATTATACATATTATAGCCAATGTTAAATTACATAATCTTAATGCAAATAAGCAATTTATGTTACTTAACCAAAAAAATTAAAATTAAATCATTATGCAGTTTATTATTGCGAGAAAAATAAATCAGTGATCAATAAATCAGTTTACAACATGAAAAACAATAAACAATTATTTTCATTTAAATATTTAGATAATTTCTTCTTCATATTATAATGAAAATTTTAAATATTCATAAAATTTTCAACTAATTTCAGAAAAAAACTTAAATCATATTTACATATAATTTTGCAATCTGAATTCAGAGACTTATTTCATAACATTACAAGCAAACATCGACAAAAATTACGTAATAGGAATGAAGGTATTTTAAATATAGATAAACTTTTTAGTATCCAAATTATAGCTAATATTCAATTACATAACCTTAAAGTAAATAATCAATTTATTTTACTCAAAAGAGAACAATTAAAATTAAATCTTTATGCAATTTAATATTGTGAACAAATTTATGGGTCAATAATTTATCAGTGCACAACAAAAAAGCATTGAACAATTTTTTTCATTGAAACATTCAATTCAATTTTCCTTTATATTTTTTTCTTGGAATATCATTTCTGAAAATTCAAATTACCAATAAACTTTTATGCTAATTTGCAAAAAAAATTAAAACATAATATTTAGATACAATTTTGAAAATTAAATTCAGATATTCATTTAAGCATTAATCTACAAATTCAAACATTGAAATAACTTTTACTTCACCTTTTTTTAATTTTTTCCCTTATTTCTAATAATCTAATTTATGAGTAACCTTTTATACTAATTTCAGGAAAAATTAAAGCATATTTATATATCATTTGGAAAATTAAATTCAGATACCAATTTTACAACATCAGACACGTTTGAAAAATTATATATGAGTAGAATAAGGGTATTTTGAATATAAATAAACCTTTATTATGCAAATTATATCTAATACTGTCTTGCATAACCTTCCAGTAATTAATCAATTTATGTTACATAATTTTTTTAAAATAAATTTTAATGTTCATTTAACGAAATATTGTAAAAAAATTATTCAACTAATACTTAATTATCATTTTGCAAAGAAAAAAGCATTAAACTATAAAGTTCATCAAAACATTCAAATAATTTTTACTTGATATTTGTTTTTTATCTCTCATTTATGAAAATTTGATTTATTGATAACCTTTTTGAACTTATTCAAGAAAATAAAAGTTTTCATAAAATAAGTTAATAATTAAGTAATCAGTTCACAACATAAAAGAATTAAAATATTATTTTCATAGAAACATACAAATAATTTGTACTTACATTTTTTTTTAACTTCAACTTTCATTGATAAAAATTCTATTTATTAATAAGATTTTAAAATGATTCTAGAAAACTTGAGTTTGAAGAATAAATTAATAATAATATAATGATAATAAATGTTAATAATGAAATAAGTTTCAACATTATTCTTATTAAAAAATTCAAATAATACAAGGAATAAAATTAGAGTAATGATCAGAAAAAAATATATTTAATTCAAATAATTTTCAATTTATATATTTAAAAAAATTTTTAATTGCATTTCTGAAAATTTCAGTAAATAATTAACCTTTTATTCTAATTTCAGAAAAAACTGAACATATGTCTATATAATTTGGAAAATTGAATTCAGAAAATGATTTCACAACATCGCGAACATTTAAAAAAATTATATAATTTAAATGAAATATTTAATTACATAACCTTGAAGTAAATACTAAATTGATGTAATTTAAAAAAAAAACAATTAAAACTCAATCTTTATGTAATTTGAAATTGAGAAAAAAATTATTTAGCTGATAATTAAGTAATCAGTTCAGAACATAAGAATCATTAAATGATTATCTCCATTAAAGCATTCAAATAATTTTTCCCTAATATTCAATTAGATAACCTTAAAATAAAACGAACATTTAAAAATTCATATAATTATAAAAGAGATATTTTAAATGAAAAAAAACTTTTTTTAGGCAAATAATAGCTAATATTCAATTACAGAATCTTGAGGTTAATATCCGATTTACATTCAGCATAAAAAGCATTAAGAAATGATTTTAATGTTATTTAATTTCATTTTTATTATTTATTCTTATTATTTATTATATGATTTTTATTCATTGTTTTATTTTTTCAATTTATTTTAATTTTTAATTTCAATAATAATAATTTACCTTTAAAAATAATTCTAGAAAAAATGAAAATACATGTACATATTAATTAATTATTTACAACAAAAAAAGCAGTAAATAGTTAACATCATTAAAACATTTAAATAATTTTCACTTTATATTTTTTTGAAAATTAAAATTCATAATAACCTTTTAAACTAATTTCATCAAAAAAGTAAAATATACGTTGATATAATTTTCAAGGCAGAATTTTGATACTTATTTTACATTACAAAAATTTACAAAAATTACATAATTAGAAAAAAGTTATTTTTAACATAAATAATCTTTTATTTTACAAAATATAGATAATATTAAATTGCATAACCTTAAAGTGAATACTCAATTTATGTACTTAATTAAAAAAATTAACATTTAATCTTTATCTAATTTAATATTATGTAAAAATTACTCAGGTAATAATTAATTTATCTGTTTACAACATAAAAGGTGGCGCTACAAACTTTGACAATTTTGACATCATGGAGTATAGACTATACTACAGGGATAGAAGTCGAAACATTGTACTCGATTCATACTATACTAAATTACTACAACCATCTAGTCAATTCCTACTATCCCACAATCATACACAAGGTAAAGGTTGCCTCTCTTCATATGAAGGATCTACTCCTGACCATAGTTCGAGCCTGTGCTTAAACTCCCCATTTTCTATCACTCTACTGTCGCATCCTTTTTTCTTTGTTCCAGGTAGCCAAGTCGTCGCAAGGTGGGGAGGCGAGTTATAAGGTTAGCCTTATCTGAATTTGGTCAATGGAGGGGGAGTGTAGGGGTAGAACTAGAACCGAAAGAGTCATGGTTGGTTTGTGCTGGATACATAACAGGGAAGCAGCCTTCTGCAGTTTAGCAATAAGTAATGAAACATGTACGTTTATCCAAATTTTCCGCGAATTCCCCCAAATTACAAATGATCCTATCAGCCCATCATCAACCTATCCCTGGGTTTCAAAATAAATTCAAATATTGTTCCTATAAATGGTTGATTTTTCTAAAAATGTATATCAAGGTGAGCATCGCCCATTCTGCCACCCGCAGCATCCCCTAATTAGGCCGTGAAGAGAGACGGCTAGGTTAGGGTGAACGGAAGCGGTCCCTCTGTGGTAATCAGATGCACAGATTCATCACACTGCCTGGTGTCTTATGTATGTATTTTTGTGCTCATTACTCGAAAATCGACCAGCGGCCATCGAGCGATAGTTCCATCGACATGTAGCCTCTTCTTTAGGAGGTAAGTAGCCTTTTTATAGGGGACCTTTAGTTCAAGGTGGATTCCGAACCACCAAAGCTTCAGTAGAGTATCGGGAATTTTATTTTTCGGGATTTTTCAGTCGTCCCTATTTGATGTGAATATTGTATCATTTTGTAAATATTTGAAAAATACCTTTATAGAAAGACTAAAATTCAATTCGAGGCAAATCAATTGAATTATAATATGATAATTAATTATAATAAGGAAACAAAATGCTCATAAAATGAGCACAATAGAATTGTAAATACTAAAAAAGTGGAAACACCTGAAATCGAATATACAATTAGTTTGGATAATCAATTCAACTAAAAAAAATAAACTTTCTTGTTTAAAGATTCATCATTTTAGTTTGAAATTTATGTCTTTGGTACAGATGTATTTAGATCGTCGAAAATTCATCTATTAAGTTAAAAGTTCATCTATTTGGTTTAAAATGGACATTTTTATTAACCTTTTGATTTAAAATATATGAAAACTTCATAACTCTTTTGGTATTTTCTCAAAAATCTTGGAAATTATATTTGCACACGATTAAAAAGAAATAAACAAAGCTCAGAAAATAGTTATTCAAATTTTGTCTTTTGATTTGAAAATTGTTTTTTCTCTTACATCGAAAAACTGCATAAGCAGATAGCGTGCGATTGATGATTCGACTCGCTTTAAAATTGAATCAAAAGTCGAAATCGGTCAAGAATTGATATCTGCTATTTATTTTGAACCTCGTTTTTTAATTGCGACCCACTTTGGGGCGAAATTAAGTAAATTAATTTTATTATGTATAAAAAAAATATGTATGAAAAAGCGCATTTTTAATACAAATGTAATTTGTGTGAATCATAAGTATCCATTTAGTCTCATCAGCAATTCCAGCATTATTAATGAGAGTGTCTACTTATTCATACTGGTCCATAATTTTTCTTTAAATTTCTGATAAAAAAAGTAAACGCTGCCCAATTTCAAAAACCTAAATTCATTTAATTGACTAAATTTTACATAAATTAAAGTGAAAAAATGTTCGTTCATGAAAGTACCAGTGAATTCGTCTGTTCTTGATACATCACAAACAAAAAATGTGCTTCTGTTTTCACCAAAATTCTTTATTAGACTTTCCACAGCTAATTCTCCCTTTGATTTGTCCAGATCCAGAATCTCTCTTTTTTCTTCTATTTTTAAAATATTTCTTGCATCTTTTCATACTTATGTACTTTTATAACGCTTAATTAAAAAAATGCTTGTTTAAAAAAATAAATGTACCGTAGGGTACTCACATAAATTACGGTTTTTGGATTTTTTTACCTCCTCTCATCCTAAAATGTGTCGCATCATTAATTCCCGAAAGGTGTCAATCAAGAAAGGATAAATCCTGGTTCAACTGTATTATTTAAATAAATAACTTCAACTAGGAGATTATTCTAAAATGCACTCGATTTATTCTTAAAAAATTACTTACAATCAACAATTAATATATTTTTTTTATTTTATTTGGCTAAAAATAAATTACAATATACATTCGATGACATACAATCTACCAAGATTTGAAGTAGCGAATTGCCACCAAGTACCAAAAAAAGAGATTCGAAACATCCATACAAGAAAAAATCTTCCATAAAAAACTGAATAAAAAAAGGCTACCGGAATTTTCAGTGGCTAATCGCCGCAAAATACTAAAAAAAAAATTATAAATATCCAGATGAGCAAAAATCTTCCATGATAAACTGAATAAAAAAAACGCTACCAGGATTTGTGGTAGCTAATTGCCGTCAAATACTAAAAAGAAAATTTTAAACCTTTATACAAGCAAAAATCTGCCATGAAGAACTAAATAAAAAAAAGGCTACTGGGATTCGTGGTGGCTAATCGATGCTAAATACTGGAAAAGAAATTCTAAACATCCATGCGAGCAAAAATCTGCCATGAAGAAATGAATAGAAAAAACGCTACCGGGATGGGTGGTGGCTAATCGCCGCCAAATACTAAAAAGAAAATTCTTGACATCCATACAAGCAAAAATCTGCCATAAGGAACTGAATAACAAAAAAACGACCGGTATTTGTGGTGGCTAATCGCCGCTAAATACTAAAAAGAAAATTCTAAACATCCATACAAGCAAAAATCTGCCATGAAAAACTAAACAAAGAAACGCTACCGGGATTGGTGGTGGCTAATCGCCGCAAAATACTGAAAAGGAAATTCTAAATATCCACACAAGCAAAAAATCTGCCATAAAGAACTGAATAAAAAAACAGTACCAGGATTTGTGGTGGCTAATCGCCACCATATACTTAAAAGAAAATTCTAAACATCCATACAAGCAAAAATCTGCCATGAATAACTAAATAAAAAAACGCTACCGAGATTCGTGGTGACTTATCGCCGCACCAATACTAAAAAGAAAATTTTTAACATCCATACAAGAAAAAATCTGCCATAAAGAACTGAATAACAAAAAAACGACCGGCACTTGTGGTGGCTAATCGCCGCTAAATACTAAAAAGAAAATTTTAAACATCTATACGAGCAAAAATCTGCCATAAAGAACTGAATAAGAAAAAGCTAACGGAATTTGTGGTAGCTAATCGCCGCCAAATTTTAATAAAAAAATTCTAAACCTTCATACAAGCAAATATCTGACATAAAGAACTAAATAAAACAAGGCTCCTGGGATTTGTGGTGGCTAATCGCCGCCAAATACTGAAAAGAAAATTTTAAACATCCATGCAAGCAAAAATCTGCCATAAAGAACTAAATTTAAAAAACGCTACTGAGATTTGTGGTGGCTAATCGCCGCCAAATACTAAAAAAAAAATTCTGAACATCCATACGAGCAAAAATCTGTCATAAAGAACTGAATAAAAAAAACGCTACCAAAATTTGTGGTAGCTAATCGCCGCAAAATACTAAAAAGAAAATTCTAAACATCTATACAAGCAAAAATCTGACATGAAGAACTGAATAAAAAAAAACGCTACTGGGGTTTGTGGTGACCAATCGCCGCCAAATACTAAAAAGAAAATTTTCAACATCCATACGAGAAAAAATCTGCCATGAAGAACTTAAAGCGAAAAAATCGCTACCGGAATCAAGATTAGCGGTTGCAAATATCTGCCAAATAATAAAAATTCTAATTATTTATATGAGAAAAAATGACATGAAGAATTAAATGCCAAAAAAAAATTCGGTTCCAGAATTAAGATTTGCGGTTGGAAAGTACCGCCGAGTACTAAGAATATTTTAAACATCCATACAAAAAAAAAATCTGCCTTAAAGAACTAAATGGGAAACAGAAAGAAATCAATGCTAGAATTAAAATTCGCAGTAGCAAATTGCTGCCAAGTTTAAAAAAAAAATATTCTGAACTTTGATTACTACCGCTACCGAGGTCAAGATTAGCGTAGCAAATCACCGCTAAACTCCAAAGAAAATTCTGAACATCCATTTGAGAAAAAAATCAGTCATGAAGAACTAGATGCGAAAAAGAAAAAAATTGTTCCTGAGATCAAAATTCGTGGTAGAAGAACACCGCCAAATAATACAGAATTCTAAACATCAATACAAAAAAAAAATCTGCCATGAAAAACCATACGAGAAAGAAGCCTGCCATGAAGAACTAAATGCGAAAAAGAATTGAAGATATCGGGATCAAGATTTCCGGTAGCAGATTACCGCCAAGTACTCAAAAAATATATTTTGAGCATCCATTCTAATTATAATTATTACTATATTTTGACACTTATATTTATTACTCAAAGTCAATAATAGTCTCGAATTTCTTTTGTATCTTTTCGTCTCTTAAAAATATAAATTTATTTTTCTTATTAAACTAAAAAAAAACTTATTCATTAAACTAGTTTTTGTTATCAAAAAGGACTTTAATTTATAAATGTTTTTCTATTTGTACTTAGCTCAATTTTTGGTTACCACAAATTTTTTCTTTTCTTAATTAATTCCAACACATATTCAGCAACATGTTCGAATCTAAAATAAAAATTTAGGATACATTATTTTCTCATGTGTATAACTCACGGATCTAAAAGAGAATACTTTCATATACAGAACTAAATTGAACAAAAAACTGCCTGAATTTAAGACGTGAATATCAAAATTTCAGAAGTTAATCATACATTTTTTAAATTTATATAAACTTGACTTAAATTCTGATAAATTGGTTTAATCTTAATTTATTAACTTTTGCATTATCAGGTTCGAAGGATTATTTTTGACGATTGATTCAAAATTTATATCTCTAGCCATTCATATGGTTGTAAAACCACGATGCGTTACTAAAATGCGAACCCCAGTTTTTTCATAGGATTCCTAAAAAATGAAAAAAATAATCCCATTCAGATATTAAAAATACAATAATTAAATATTCTAATAATAATCAAATTTTTTTTGGTGTTCAATATAGTTTTTTGTATTATTTGAATTTGAAATAACAGTAATTGAAAAATATATATTTTTTAATGACAAAAGAATAAAACAAGAACAATTTTTTATTACAAGATCAATATTTTCAAAAATAACATAAACATTAAAATTTTTTTTTTAATTTAACTTCAGGAATTGTTTAGCTTCGGAAATTCTGCAGCCACAAATTTTATTATTCGGCAATTTTCTGTCGAGAATTTTACCATCAGAAAATATTCAAATTCGGTAATATTTTAAACTGTCAGGAATTGGAAACCTGGATGCAAGAAGTGAACGATAAAAATGTTTAAAATACGGGTTGGTAGAGCATGACAAGACGGACTTTCTTTCATTTAAATTTGTGTCCTATGAAGATTTTTTTAAATAAAATTGAAATAGGTCAATAGATTTTTCTCCTGAATCAATTTTTTTAAAAACGAAAAACGTCATAATTCAGAGAAGTATTATCAAAACTGTTTGAAATTTGTTAAATACACGTAGTATACTCTAGTGATGTCAGCAAAATGAAAAAAAAAATTAAAGCTGATTCTTATTCAATTATTATTATTATTATTAATTGCATACTGAGCCCGGTTGATGATCATATTTTTTTACTTTCACCGAGATAAAATGTGGAAGAAACTTCACAGTTGAGAAAACTTCTACTGAGGAATTTGTTTGACACTGTTTAAGTAAGATTTCTGAAAATTTTTAGATCGCTTAATTCCACACATAGTTGCTTTCTAGTATAAAAATAAAAAATTGTACATAAGAATTTCACTAAATATAGTATAACCAGTGTCAGCTTAAGGAAAAAATCGCCTTAGGTATTACATTTCTATTGCGCTCACCCCACTTGCTTGTTGAAAACTTTGCATATATTTCTCTATTAATTTTATTAAATCATTTGATTAAGAAAATTTTTTCTTGCACTCCTTTGCGATTTAGTGATCTTGATCAAAAGCCGCAGCTACCAAGTTGGATCCATTTTTTGTTCTCTATTTTTTAAAAGACCCCAAACGGACTGTCTATGTAAGGTTCTGTCGGCTTTTGAGACGAGAATGGGCCAGAGAACTATTGAATCTCCTTTGTCATGGAAATTTTCCAGATTAATCCGCAAAAGTATGAGCTCATGGATTCTTCTACCCGAAGCTTACAACAGTAATAAAGCTACGTGTCTTGAAACTTAAAAATGGCTTTTAACGTCCACACATTTTTGCATTATTTACTCGATTAATATATTCACGTCCCAAATCTTTGTTTTTGCTTGAGATGGGTATGAAATCATGGCCTTTAACAGATGCCTTACTGTTGGGTGTGAACTAATTTCTTCTTCGCTCGCTGGATTTGCGAAGGCTGCAACAACTCACTTCTAAACTAAAATTGTGTTGTAGGCTAATTTTTTCTCCATGCGTAAGTACCCCAAGTACTGTGCTACTTTCTGCGGAAATGGGTAATTTAGTGAGACATATTGTGACGTAGACCATGCTACCCAAGATTTCCAAGGTGCGGCGTAGGTTTCCTGCGTTGATTCTCGCCAAGATGATTCCAAGAAAGCTATGTTCACTTTGTGCTATCCTACCGTATGGGTAACCTACTTTGTACCCTCCAAGCCTTCAAGTGTAGGTCTAGAACTCTCGAAAAAGGGAAATTGGTTTGGAGGTCCAGAAGATTCTGATGAATGTTGCGAATGTTCCAAGGGGGGCATAATGATCGACTTTTAAGGTGCGCTCTTGAGAATACTTTCTTCCATTTTGGAAGAATCAAGATGTATACTCCTTGAGCTAGATTAAGATGTTGCAGCACTCTTGGTATTGGAGATGGTGGAGATAATATCCAAGCCAATTCGTACTCCTAGGTACGAATGAAAGCGTTCATGAATGCTGAAATCTGATCCGTGGTTTCAGATGCATAAGTCGAGACTACTGCTGAGCGAACACTCGCTATTAAATTTATTTGCGGGACTCCCCACTTCTCGAAAATTCGGTCCGTCATCTCTTTCGACAAATACCAATCGGATAGCAAATTTCCTCTCGACCATCGGTCGGCCACAACATTGTGAATTCCCGGAATGAAGTGAGCTTTTATCTGGAGATCTAAGTGAGATATCAGCATCAAAAATGTCCTCGCTAATTGTAAAAGGGGTAGAGACTTGATTACTTCTTGTCGTCACATGTAAGCTTAGACCGTCTTGATGTCTAACTGAAGATACAAGCTTTTGCCTTGAAACGAACGGCCATTTTTGAGAATAGCGATATATACTGCCCACATCTCCTTCATGTTAAGGTGCCAGCTTTTCTGTTCTGAACTCCAAAGGCTTTTTATCAATTTGTCCCCTATCTGGGCTCACTAACCCTTGTTGGATCCATCCGTTAACAAGTGAATTATGGGCATTTTAGGAAGATTTGCAAATTTTCTGATGAATTTTGTGTCCACCACTTCATGTCGGACATCACTAGATAAGAGAGAACAAAGTTCTGATTTGTAAAATCTTTCGGGAGCAAGCGTGTTGCTCGCTGCATGTTTCTGCATAATAGTCTTTCCAGAGCAACTACAAAGGAAGCGAATTCTAAGGTTCTGAGGAGTGACTTTGCTTGCTGTCAGCTCCATTTTTGCTGACTCATTATTTTTTCCAGGTTTTGATTTATTCTTTTCATCTTCTTTTCGAATAAAAATGTTAGGTCTGTTCAAGAATTTCACATGATGCTCAAATACTTTAACTGTCGACTTTGCCCTCGAATTGATTTTGGGAAATTCATACTCCATCTCAAGAAGGTGAGAAAATTTACTGCTTTCTTCACCTTTTGAATCAAGAGGTGCTCGTCCTGGTTCGCCAAAAAAAGTCGTCTTAGTAGACCAAAACTCTCATTCCTCATTTTTTTAAGTTGACCTGCTCCCTAATTCAACACTCTTGAAAAGGCAAGAGAAACGCTCGAGAGGCCGAAAGGCAACGCCGTCCAGCAGTATATTTTTTTTTGGTAATACATAGCCAGATATCGTATGTGAGCTTTTTTTACAAGAACATGCAAGTAAGCTTACGATAGATCTAATTTTGCTAAGAAGTCTTACTTCTAAAGATAACCCGGAACTTTCGAGTGGGTTATTGATCAAAATATTTCTGGTCTCAGATACTTATTTAAATGCTTGAGATTAAGAACTGGTCTTAGGGAACCGTCTAATTTTGGGACTACGGAAATGGTCGACAGAAATCTGGACGGAACGTTCGTCCTCTCTAGAATTCCCGACTTGATGAACTCTGTCAGTTCCCTGTCCATGTCGGTTGATGGTCTCGTTTCTATTTGTGCGCAAAAGCTGTCTGAAAATGAAATTATCGGTGGTTTTATTATAAAACAAATGAAATACCCTTTCAGATCACTGATGATAGAGTCTGGACCCCTAAGACTAACCCATCTTTTGGTAAAGTGTCTCAATTGTCGCCATTGAAATTCTCTTTGATCCTGTGAGTCAGCAATTTTTTGAATTTCTTTTTCTACCAGCACCTAATGATCTAGGAATATTTTAAGACTTCTATGATGTCCCCTGCCCTCCTCAATTTGCTTGTTTTTGTATCTGAGCTGAAAAAAGGTTTTTGATGGAAACCTTTTGTATTCGATGAGTGCCACGCAGATGGTTTTTCATTAGAACTCTCTCTTGATGCTCTATCTCCTCTAAAAGTTTGGGGCTTCCCAGACCCTAAAGGTTTTGGAGTTCGGACAAAATGTTAGAATCCGCCATGTTCTTTGAATAACACACTTAATTTATTTTTGTCGAAAGGACGTCTTTCTTAAGGGCGGGACAGTAGCGAGGAGGAAAGCCATGTAGTTATTTTCTTATATAAAGGCCTTTTTTCTCATGTCAATTACGTCCGCTCGTCTGCCGCATGTGTGCTAAAGGAAATCATCTGAGTAGACACGAAAAGAAGATTTATTTTCCAAGAGAGTCTTCTTTATATCACTACTTATAATTGGATGCTTCTATGCCAAGGACATAATGGCTGATTTAAATTTTTTCCTTTAAAGAATCAAATTACGAGTTAGCGTCCCGACAGCAAAATCGAATTTACCCAATAGATCCGAATGATGGGTGTGTAACGCTAAGTCGTTTAGTTGCGAACAAACTAGTAACGCTGAAATAATTTGGGCTGTCTGTGATTTATTTTGTGCTTGTAAATAGCGAATTCTGTTTTAAGAGTCACTACCAAGGCATTGACATTGTATGCCCTAAGTTGCCATTTTCTCCGATGGTTTCGGGACTGTTAGCTCTAGCTCCTTGGTTGCAGGAGAGAAATCTATAACCTCCTTATTAGGGTCAGAGAAAAGCAAATCTAGAACTGAAAAACTAGGAGCTTTCCATGGAGCAGATTCTTTGGGCGGAGGAGAGGAAATTCTATAGTCAGTGTAAGAAGAATAATTTTCTACGTTAGAATATTTAGAGAAAGATCTGTCTTCATAGTCCCCTATATTAGGAGTGATTGGTTCTAGTACTTGTGCTAGTAAATTTTCTAAAATATTCGATCTCTTTTCCAGTTGAGATAATTTTTAACTTTTGTCTGAAGGTTCTCCTTCCAAAATAGGATTTCAATATTTCCTTTTTTTTGATTCATTAGAATTTCTTTCTATGACAGGTGAGTCTGGTGGGAAAGAATAATTCCGAGAATTACGAGTTAATTCATTTGACACTGCTGATCTTAAAATTATGAGAGGACGCATATTTTCAATTGAATTTACAACTGACTTGCCTTGAATTGTAACGCAGCTTAACTTTTGCACTAAGGTAGAAGGATTAATAATTAATTCCCTCCGAAAGGTCCAATCTAGCATGACCAATTTTATTTTCCTATAATCATGAATACTTACTACTGTCGCGTGAGGAAAAAAGGTATTCATGATGCCCAAAGTAGAAAGCGCGTAGCAACTGTCGCGAAGCAAGCGAAAATCTAGGTTTTTTCCTACCAACTTTTCTCTTGATATTTGCGAACTTTCCATATTCTACACTCTGCAGGTAAGTTTTGGTCTGCAAGGGATTTGAGTCTTTCTAAGGGTAAAGTGTGTGCTTCTTTGGCCGCCTAACGCAGGTAGAAATCTCCCAAATTGGTGGCAGAATGATGCATCTGTAAAGAAACAATGAATTGCGGTTGATCCGGGCGAAGCTCTCTAAAGACTACTGCTTTGCGTGAATCTGCACTAAGAGACAGCTGCATTGAATGAGCTGTCAGACGTGTAGTCAAATGTCCAAAGGCAAGTACACAGACAGAGGTTGACAAAGGGTAAACGCTACTCTACACTTTAATTACACTGGTGAGCAAAATGTGACCTATATGATCATGGAATGAGACATATTATTTTCAGAGTAGTTTTATGTTCTAAATCCGAATCTGGCCTCCATTTCTCTGCAACGCGTCAGGATCATATTTTTACTTTTTTCCCCTACATCTTAGACAGAGCCTCTGAACCATATCAATAATTTTTATTTCTGTTTGACAAATGTTAATGGCTACTCATCGAGGTGCAATAACTCCATAATTTACCCTCATGTTTCTTCCGTGACAAAAGCTGCGTCTGACCGTAAAGAGTATCTTTCGGTTAATTCCACAAAACACAATGCAAAAGAAATCAATTATTCGGAAAAAAAACAAACTATGGAACATGAGCCGACAAGAAACATTCCACAATTATTTGATTAAAAAAAATTACATGATTTGATAAGAGATCTAAATTTATTTAAAAATAAAGCTGAAATCTTGGGCTCTAGACTCAAGGAAAAAAATTTGCTTGAAAAAGATGTAAAAATCTCTTTATCGAAATCAAGAGAAAGATTTAACTTGATTTTTTTCTAGCCAAAATAGTCTCATCTATTGCAACGATGTAGATGGACTAATGAAGGCCATTGGTCATGAATATCAACCAGAGAATTAGTGTTTATTTACTGATTCAAACAAATACAGTTTGAAAGCTGTTCTCTTGCACAACGGAAACGAATATCCATCAATGTCCGTTGCTCATGCCACCAACATGAAAGAGTGCCATGATGCCATGAAACTTTCACTTGACAAAATAGATTACGAGCTATATAACTAGTTCATCTGTAGTGATTTCAAAGTAATAGGAATTCTCCTTGGATTGCAATCTGGTTACAGAAAACATTGTTGCTATCTATGCATCTGGGACAGCAGAGCAAGAGACAAATATTACAATGTTAAAGTTTGGCCAGCGCGACTTAAGTTAGAACGTGGAAAGATCAACTTTTCTCAAAACCCACTGGTTGATCCCCAGATGATCTTTCTACCAGGATTACATATAAAGCTTGGGATCGTGAAAAAATTGAATCAAAGCGATCAATAGAAACGAAAAAGCAGGTCTTCTTTTTTTGAAAAGGAAATTCCCTAAGCTTAGTGACTCAAAACTTAAGGAGGGAGTTTTTAATGGACCACAAATCCGACAACTGATGCTAGATGGCGATTTGAAAAAGATCTTGACTGAACATGAAAGACAAACATGGTTGTCAGTAAAAGCTGTTACAGACACTTTCTGAGGAAACAGGAAATCGTCCCAAAAATATGGGAGCAGTTAGTGATGAACATGCTAAAAGATTTCATCAAGATATCGCTACAATCTAAAAGAGGTACAAAGGTAAGTGGAGTATGAACGCTTAAGCAGACTTCTGTGTAGAAAAAAACAGATTCTCTGCCATGTATCTTTCAAACGGTGATAGCTTAAACCCTTATTTTTAAAAAATTTTTTTCGGCATTGAAAAGCAAAGAGAATGTAGTCTAGATTATCTCGGCAACCGTATAAGATATCACAGAAACAAGCCCGCCGTTAGATTTGGCATCAAAAAATGCATCGAAATCATATATTGATTTTCATGGAAAAAAATTTTCACAACATTCTATCTCCTGATTTGTAATTTTTGAAAAAAAAATTTTTAACCAAAAAATCTCGAAAACCTGACATGCTGCAGGGAAATGGAGTCGAGATTCGGATTTAGCACAAAAAACTACTCTGAAAGTAACATGTCTCATTCCATGAGCACATAGGTCACATTTTTTTGACCAGTGTTATATGTGGACAATTGTATAGGGAGAACCGTCCAAGAAAATTTATAGTTTGCCAAAGTGTAAGCACCAAGAGACTGACATATTAAACGAGCTGTAAAACGTGGAGTCTAATGTCTAAAAACAAATACGCAATCATAAGTTGTGAAAGGGCGTACGCTACTCTACGCTTTAATTATATGTGGACATTTGCATAGGAAGAACTGCTCAAGACATTATTTTAATCTGAAACAAAACAAACAAACAAAAATATTAATAAGGAAGAACTTTCCTTAAGTAAAAATAAAACAGGAATCAGGAAAATCAAAAAGCTGATTAAATACAAATAACATTCAATATCGAACATTACGCACCGTTAACAGGCATCCAGTCGCTTTGGGAAAAGAAAGCACACTGAGGCTCGCTCAAAGCGCGGGACTAGCCACCACAGTGGGAGAGTGACATAAAGATCAGGGGTGAGGGAGGAGTGGCGGCGATAGAGAGGAAAATACTAGTTTGTAGGGATGAAAGAAAAAGAGTAACACACGTCCGAATCGCTGAGGACGGGGGAAGGATAAATCTTGATGGTTAAGCCGAAGGCACAGAACAGAAATAATCTGCTTTGCTCAATGATACAAATGTCTTGATGAAAATTTGTCTGTTTTTTTATGAATTCAAAAGTTTTTTATTAAAATTAAAATAATTTTTAATTGAGATATCAACTGTTACATACTTTCTTGAGATTTATTCTTTTTTGTTTCAAAATGCAAATACTTATTTAAGAGTTTTACTGTTTTCTTAAAAATTCATTTTTTCGTTTGATGGTTTTTCATTTTCGTTTCCAATTACTTTAAAAATATCCACTTATTATTCTTTATTTAGAATGTTTCAATTTCTAATTCTTATGTTTTAAAATAATTGAATTTAAAATTTCAAAGACTAAAATATATTGTACCATTTTTCAACAAATTAAATTCAAAATTTTATTCATTCAATCGCTCTAAACTTGGAAATGGTCCACTATTAATGTAAATTCAAAACTACAAAATTCTGGATATTGCGTTGAACTTCTTTGTTGAAAATTCACATTTTTGTTTGAAGATTCATCATTTTTATTTAAAACTCATCTCTTTATTTAAAAATGTAACTATTTTTTATGTAGAATTCTTCTTTTTTAACGAAAAAATAATTTTCTTGGTTGAAAATTTATCTTTTTGGTTAAAAATTAACCTGTATTGGTCAATGACTGAACTATTTTGTTAAAAATTTGTCTTCTCTAAATGAAATAAGATGTTCAAGATTTAAATATTTAGTGATCGTTCATATGCTGCATAATGCGTTTTTCTTTAGTTTAGAGAAAGATTGAAAATGTGACCATTTTGTTTAAACCTTATCTTTTTTTTTTGTTAAAAAATGTTAAAAATTGGTTGAAAAGAATTATTTAAAAACTTCAAGGATCTGGGCACCGTGCGGGCATATTCTCATCGCGCACTACGCACGCGGCTCGCAAAGTTGAACGCGGCTAGGGCGCGCGTCTTTCGAATCCCGTTCTTCGCGCTCGATAAATTATTTTTTTAATTTATGCTTCTCTCACATTTGTAGACAGACCTTTCAAAATAAATGATTAGAGCAACGATAACTGCAATTTGGTAACTGTGAATTCTCTTTCGTTAAAGGTCCTTTAGCTTTAACAAACATATTCTTATAACGTATCACGTGCTTTGCACTCGATTTTATCAAAAATGCGAACTTTTCTATACATCAAATGTATTTTATATTTATTTCTGTACCTAAGTGTGGGACTACTTATTAAGATATTGCAAAATAAAGTCAGAATTTTACTTTTCATCAAAAATTTAATATTTTTTCTTTATTTCGCAATAATTCTTATTCTCAGTTACCCTCAAAAATGTATCATTTCACTAAATGTATATTATTCCATCTCATAATATGCATTTATATTGGAACAGACGTATTTTTATTATCTTGTTTTTATCACTTAAAAACGTGCGCGTCTTATGAAAAACAAAAGCAATTTTATTATCAAGCATTTTATTGTTTCTTGTGTCATTTTCCCATCAATTTAATTGGTTTATTTTCAATGTTTTTTGTTTAAACGACTTTTTTATCTTCATTTTTTCCGTGACTTCTGTATTTTTTTTTTAATTTCATTCTTCGTTATTTTGAATTTAATTTCTATGAATGAAACAAAAATTACGCAGTCTATTAAAAATGGCTAGTAACAAATTAACAGATCTTTTTTATTTGAGCAATCAATAAATGAGTAAAAAAATAGAGGTATTTTTTGGGCGAACAAATTTTCTTTTGTCATTTTTTTCTGCTTCTTGTGTCGCTTTTCCAAAAATTTAATTTCTTTATTTTTCATTTTATTATATACCATTGAAACAAAAAATAGAATTGATTTTCAATAATCTAAATGTGCTAAAAATAATTAGTAGAATTAAGTATACGAAACTATGGGCAATTAAGAGATAAATACATACATATCTTCAGTGAGTTTCATCAAAAAAATTTAAAGCTAAATTTAACACACAAAACTAAAATTTATCGAAAGATGAATTTTAACAATCTTTTAAAAAGGATTTTCTTGTATCGAAAATTTTAAAGAAATTTTGCTACTGTGTCAAGAAGTAAAATCTTTAATTTTGAAGAAATTTTGTAAAGTTTAGAAAAGAAAAAATATTAACGCTTATAAATGGTATATTTGACATAAAACGATTTTAATGACACTTCATTGATTAATAAAATACTTGAAACATGAGTTTTTCTTCTCCTATTTTCTTTCATATTTTTATTTTAAAAAACCCTTTTCCCCCTATTTTGAGACAATTTAGCGTTGTGGAGCCTGCGTTATTTTTGTTGTTATCATCATGATATTTTTAGTTTTTTTAAATTGTGATAGATTTTCAATTTGAGTTTGATCTAGCAATAATTCTCATGAAACTAAAATAAATTTCAGAAGCTATGGAATTATGCCTAACATTTCTTGAAAATGAAGCATTTGATGTAGATTAAAAAGGTTTCTTTTTTTCGACTTACATTAATAAACTATATAGTAGTTTTATTAGTAATTTTTCCTTATTCATATAAATGTTATATTAAAACATAATTTTTAATTTACTTTTGCTTCTTGACACACTGATTCTTGAGCAACGGAAAAACCTATTCTACTCGCTTCTCCAGTCACAAGTGCGTGTTTGTCCTTCGCATCAATTTTTTTCAAACATTTTGATATATATTGCTTCAATTCGATTCACATGCTCACGCCTCTCAATCATTGGATGCAGTGGTCATTCAACCGAACACTTTTTGCTATATAAATATGCCTACCTTACCAGATTTGACTGTTCCCCCTCTAACCACCGAAATATTCTAAAATTTATAAAGGCCTAATTTTATTGGTATGAATCTTTTATTTTCCCACTCCGCCACTTATTGACGCGGGCAGTCAAATCACTTGCATATTAAAACAATTTTATAAATAATAGATTAAATGCTTTCACGTTAATTCATTTCAATAAACGAGTTTTTCGGGTTTTAATCGTGTGCAAAACTACGAATCTTGCCAAAGTTTCGAGAACGTTGCAGTTCACTTCTTTAGGGCTAGCTTGAAACTGAAGTTTAAGGTTATGTTGCTCTCTACGATGCCTGTGATTAGATAGAGCGTCCCACTATGGAGGCTGGTTGAACCTTATTGTCCAATCAAGTCTTTCACAAAAAACCCCAGGAGAGCGGTGAGCCAAATCGGATTGGTATTATATCCGTTGTCCCTATTAATTTTATCAGGGTGTTTTAAGATTTCAATTGCTTCTCTATGTTTTCTTGGAAAAATATTACATTTTTTTTGCGATGATGGTAGTTTTGTCAAATAAAATGCTATGTCCTGTTTCGATATGATACTCAGCTAGTGCTGATTGCGTAAAATGTTTTAGCCTGACTTTACCATCCTTCTTGGTTGAAAAATCACTATTTTTTCAAAATTGATATTCTCAGCTTGAAAATTCGAAGGTTTTATCGATAATTCGTCTTTTTGGCTTAAATATTCAACATTTTGGATTAACCTCTTTTTTTTGTAGTTGACCAAGGACCGAACTTTTAAGAGCAGTAAAAAGAACCGAAATTTAGAGAAAGATAGCAGGGTCTATGGCTTAATGTCTTTGCTTATTAAAAAATTTTGAAAGTAAATTTGTTTAAAAAACATAAACTTAAAAAAGTCAAATTATGTAATAAAATGATACAAGAAGGCTTAAAAAGAAGTATGTTTTAAAAAAAATTCAGTTTTTAAAAAACGTATACTCAAGAAAGTCAATTCATGTAACATAATTGCACGAAAAGAAATAAAATGGCATACTTATCTCATTTTAACTCCTTTTGTGCAATTATATTACACAATTTCACTTTTTTAAGTTTATGTTTCTTAAAACAATGTATTTCCAGGAAAATTTTCTTCTTTACTGACTGAAAAACCTTTCTTGATAGAAAATTCAACTCTTTTGTTGAAAATTTGTCTTTTTGGTCTGCTAATTCATTTTTTTTTTGTAGAAATTTAATCTCTTTTGGTTGACAATTAATCTGCTTTGCTCGAAGATTCAACTATTTTGATGAAAATTCGTCTTTTTTGGTTGAAATGAGCTGTTTTTTTAATTAAAACTTGAAATCTTTTTGGGATAAAATCCTCCAGCGATTATCAACTATTAAATTTTTTGTTGTGAGTTTATTTTTCTGTTTGGAAATTAATTTTTTTTTAACTAAAAATTTACTTATTCCATTTTTTTTAATCATTTAGCTTTTTTATCTGAAAATTTA
>JAUELO010013992.1:0-20876 GCA_032357855.1 Amphibolips quercusostensackenii
CCCTATTCTTGCGCTAAAATCCTTTTCTATAATTAAAGGTGAAGAGGGACATAACTCTGCCAATTGCGCGAGAAAAGCGTCAAAATTTTGCCAGATCACCTTCTGATCCGTACTAGGCTTGAAGTGAAAAAGACCCACCACAAGTTGGAAAGCAGAAGCGGTGCATTTTATGAAAATGCACTTATAAGTAGTATGCTCTTTCACGTTTACAAACACTGCAAAGCTACCGCTTACTCTGGCAAAGTTATTTACTCGTTTTGGGTTTGCTGTAAATAATCAATTGTGTGGAATATATAAGAAAAAAGGGGTTCAGGAGTCACCGACAACCATGTCTCACTTACATATAAGATATCCGAATCAAGACAAAATATCAAAATGTCACTTAGGTTGGAAAAACCGTAGGCATTTTACAAGATGATCTGAGACATACCTTAAACAATCTCAAATATGGGTTTATTTGATTTCCTTTGAAAATTTCTTTCTTCTCTCCGTCGGATTCATTTTTATGAAGCAACCTGGTTGTGATTTTCAAGTAAAAAGTGTGTGATCGAACCACCTCTGAAGTGATTGGGTCCTTCAGCTGAGAAGACACGAATTTGACTCAACCTCTTCTCTTTCAGGTCTACCTTTTGGTTTCTTATCGATGCTCTTTGCCTCAAAAATTGTCTCCCTGGTATTCAGGGGAGCATCTGACTTCGTCGCATTAATATCCTGTCACTTATTACCAAAAGACTTATTGTTGCAAAGAACTTGTTTTGTTTTAATACAAGATTTCTGGGATGGCAAGCTCAGCCTGACGAAAACCAGCCTAAAACCTGGGTTATTTACCAAGCAGGACACTGACTCCACCAGCACTGACTCCATTTTAGCTTTGGTGAACACCCTCTGAACTAACGCAGCAAGAAATTTGTTTAGGGGTGCCGAGTCCTTAAACTTATAAATAATTACTTTTTTGCACAAGCATCTTTTCTTAGGTGGAACTCTTTTTCATTACGAAGGTGAACATCTCCTTCTAGCTTGGCATTCCTTTCCTCCATATCGTCGTTTTTCATCTTTAGGGCCTCTGCCTTACCTTTTAGAAGGTTAAAATTGCTCTAAATTTTGACTTATGTACTTTGCAGTACGACAATATCCTTTTTTTTGAGACATGCCTGCGGTCTCCTATCACTCAATACAGCCTAGCGAGTATCATCAGCTGTTCACACAATACTGAGACAATGTTTTCAATAGGTGAGTATAAAAAGCCATTACTTAGAAGCTCTCTGGTATTTAGGAGACAAAAAAACTTTGTATACCAAAAATCAAACCGTTTTTTAGTCAGAAATCATCCGAAATACCGACAGTTGTGAACAAGCAATTTAAATTTTTAAATTTTTTTGTTCTAAATAATGAAAATTTTGTTTTTTTTTTAAATACACTTAAAGGTTAAGCATTAATAAATTGTTTTTCCATGATATTGTTAAATGTTCAAACAAATAATAATCGCTTATTTTTGACCTTGCATAGGGGTGTAAAGGAAATTCTAGTTCTCGTATTCTCTTTGCACCATCCCACTTATTATGAAGTTATACCTAAACTTCAAAGAAATTATTATCTGCCTAAAAAATTTTTGTTATTATATTATAAGTACACGAAAGATTTGCGTTGATAATCCTACAAAAACAAAAGAACTTCTTGCAATAAAATGTCACAAATTGTTCAAGCAAATAATAGTTGTTCGAGTTTGAGTATAGCTTTTTAAAACATACAATATATAAATAATGACCGAAATAGTAAAAAAGATTTGCAAAACTACAATTTTCTACAAAATTTTCAGAGAAAGTTAGAACCTAATGCTCAAGAATGGTTTATTAAACAATCTATTAATATATTAAGCAAAAATATTATCCGTAACATCTGATAAGTATGTAATAAATTAAAAAACTATTCATTCAAATTATTTCTCTAATCATCCCAAAGAAAATAAAATTAAAATGATCAAAAATCTCGTTGGTTTTGTCATTTCTTGAAAACTTTTTTCCTCACTCCAGAAATATATAAATGGTTGAGAAAAAATTATATTATAATAACAAGCCAACTTAAACAATTAATAGGCACTTCAACAAAACAGTGATCGAATTACGGACAAAAACTGAAAAGACTAACGACAATATCAACAATGACAATACCAACAATGACAATGACGCTAAAGCACTTTCTTTTAATTTCCTTTTTGAACCAAAAAAACATGGTATTTTTTACACAGGTAGTAGACCTCACGCGTGCAGATGTAAAATATATTCAGGCGTGTTAAACTTAAAAAAAAAAAAAATTAGTTTGTTCATAAGACCGACTTCCCTAAACGTGTCACTCAAGAGCTATGACCTTCTTAAGTCGTGAAAAGTTTTTAAGGGTGCCTATAATGAATTTAAGGTCAGAATTCCAAAATTCGTCCATTAAGATGGCGAATTGATGCAAGCATACACAGTTTATATAAAATTATATTTTGCAATATTTCTTTCAAGTATTTAATTCATTATTTATCATATTTTAATTATTTATAACTATATAAAATCATTTTTCAACCATGCGCGTAATAAATTCAAATTAAGAAGAAACTGTATGTGTATACTGGGGAATCCCCGTTATTGTAGCACTGAAACTCATTGTAGTACCGAAGCTTCCTTCTCTTGCATTTCTGCTTATATCAATTCTAAAATTGCGGTCCTAAAATGTTTTAATTTACTATTTTGAATTCTAATCTACAAGCCATAAAAGAAGATAAGAATTTAATCTATTTCTCGATCAATACGCTCTTCTTGCTACATCTCCAGTAATTGCAGCTATGTCGTGTGATTTTGTCTGCATCCAGGCACTACCACGTGTTGACGGTGGGCAACAGGTTTTCTCGGCAAAGTTTCTGGTAAGCTCAATGCTATAATGGCAGACGAAAGTCATGCTTCAGATGTATATGTCGGCAATGCCTTTAGAGTTAACGCTGGAAGGGAAGAAATACAGACGATCCATGTGCCAGTTGAATTCAGTCAGCAGCTGGTCCGAGCTTACCTTGAAAAAGGAACTACCGCACAATCAGCAGATTTAATTTGCTGTAAGAACTGAAGACAGTCATTGTTATGGAAAAGAAAATATCAAATAAATGAAAACAAACACAGAATTAAATTTTCTCAAAATCTGGTAGGCGATGGTACAGCTGCTTCAATTCTGCCGAGCTATTATATTGGTCACACATACAATGAACGGTTTTGCCAAGGTAAGAAATAAATCAACCCTAGAAGATTTACCAAATCAGGTTCTTCTTGCTGTAAGTATAACCATAACTGGTGAAAAGTCGAAGAAGTTATTTATGATCTAAGAGAAGAAACACGAAAGCTTAAGGTAAATCAGCAAACGGTTACAGTTAATTCCGGTTATTTTGGCAATGTACCAGAAGAAGTTGCTTATAACTGAACTGGTTTAGGCAAATAACAGTTCAAGGATTTAAAACAGTGAGTACCGTCTCTTCCTTCTGGAAGAGACGGAAACAACACTTGCATTATATTTAGCTAGGTTGCGAACTGGCGAAACTAATCCAAAGCTTGCTGATATTTCTGTTCATGGCAGGCGATCAAAGACGAAGCAGTTAATAGGTGTTGCGAGAAAAGCACTAAAACGTAATTTTGTTCCTAAGTGTTTAGGGTTTAAGCAAATAACTCGCCAAAAGGTGCTTGAGCAAAACACAGAATTGGCCTGTAGTGTTTAACTAGATGAAAAAGTCTACACCTCAGAAACAATATGAGATGGTACACATGTATATATACAAAAAAGTCTAAACTATTTGTTTCAGCGTTTGACATACTCTATGCAAAAAAAACCGTGCCTGGTAGAACCTTTCCTGTGCATCACTCCTAACGGCTATATTGCAAAAGTTTTTTCTTATTTGTATGCTGCTACTCAAAATGACAAAACGGCTGTAGCTAAAATATTTTAAAAACTAATACAAGTACAGCATAGGTTTTAATTTTAGAATATATTTCTCCTTAGTGTGGGTTTTCGTGATGTTGAGCTATACCTTGAGGCACAAGGTTTTACTGTGAAAATATTAGCCTCAATACCTGAAGGAAAAACTCAACTTCATTCTCTTATTGCAAATAAATCATGATTTGTAACAAGGTTTCGATTCGCTGTAAAAGTCATTATGGTTGAATGAAAGCGTGTTTTCGATACTTTGATGGTGTCTTCCAGAATCGATCCGTTCCACTTTTAATTAAAGATTTCAAAATCGCTGCATCGCTATTTAATGCTTACCACCAGCATTTGACATCCGACGTGGACAATGAACAATTGAATAATCAAATCGTAGACAGAATGAATACCAGAAGATACTTTTCTAACAAGCTGTGTAATATTGTCAAAGCCAAGCACTTAAACCGGCGATCAACAAACTTCATTTGCCTCGATGTAGAAAAATAGGAAGTGTTTTCGAGACTTTCGAAACAAGATTTATACGTTTTTGTACTTAGAAAATATTAATTAAAACAAAGGCATTTGTATTACGGTGAACATACAAATAGAAGGGATGAATACATAATCGACGTAAGCAAAAATACCGATGGACACTTTTTGTCTGATTACAATTTTTTATTGAATATTTGTTACTTGTTTGCGTTATAATTCAGGTATATCATAAGGATAATACACTCTATTTAGTCTACGTACTTGCAGAAAAGATGGGAAAAGGTGTTGACTCTATCAAAGAGTACTATTGTTTCTTTAAGAATGAAGCTCGCACCGTTGGATGTTGCGCACATGAAATGACCATTATATGGTATTTAGCATATGCCCATATACTCAAAATCATCACACATCCAGGGAAAACATAAAATGAATTTTTTCACAACATTGAGAGCTCTGATGATAAAAATATCCCTCAGATACAACAATAATTTGTAACACAAATAATGAACATGCTGTTGAGTTTTTATCAAAACTGCACGCCCAACAATACCATTGTTCTTTCACATAACATAAAAAAGCTTCTAAATACAACTGATAATGTTTGCAATGTTTTTCGAGTTCATACTATGCTTGACAAATTTGTGAAATCGCAGAAAAACACACTTTATACTTTGGACCAATGTAATGTTGTGTACAGAATTTTTTGTCGTTGTGGAAAAGCTTACATTGGCCAATATAAACTCCCGCTATGAATCAAAGTCAAAGAACATGAGAATAATGTCAGCTCAGCTTAACAATATCATGAGTCTATAAGTTAACACTTAACGCCAAAAAACACCATTGCGATCTTATTTTTGTAAAGTAAAATAAGGTCGAAATTTCACTTATTAAACCCAACTGATATAGACGCGCTTTTACTTAAATGGTTCTTTTTCAAAAAAAAGTACAAATTGCATGAATTTAGTTACTGGTTTAGATTTTTTTAGTACTTCTCATAATGACATTGTTGACATTTTAGCTGAATAGTATACTCTCTGGATTCATCTCAAATATCAAAACATTAATTTTACTTAAAAACATACATATAATTAGAAAAAAAACTGTTCACAAAAAAAGTACTATGAAATTGTTACTGACGTTAACCCTTCTGACAACTACGTATCGCTTTTCGATGTGTTGCATTGTAATTCTTCACAGTATGTGCACCACGTTTTCAAGATAGAGACGGGGCATACCGCTCCGTCTTCACCGAAAATATTAACTGCCTTTTACCACAGTTGAAACAATAGTCTTACTATATAAATACAAAATACAAATCATTTCTCAGGCATAAAATTAATTTCTTACTTGTTTTTCTGTTAAATTTTGGGGCTGCGCCTCGTTTACATTTTTCATGTATTTCGAACCTAACCTAAAGGAAGCCACCTGTATTTTCGAAACGTAATCGATTTGATATAATAATATCGGATTGAATATATAATAATTAATTTGATTTGATTTGAATAAATATTTAACTAATGTAAGTTAGCAGAGTGCATCATGGAGCTTTCTTCTTGTATGTTTTTTATATATGCATAAAACATTTCTCAATGTTTTCAATCAATTACTATTATTGCCTTTATTATTTCAGTTATTTGTTTTAGAAATGTATTAGAAAGGAAAATTTGTAACATTATTTTAAAATATTACATGCACACAAAATTATTTCAGCTCTTGTCAAAAAAAATTCTGCTGGAGGTGGCATGACTTAGCTAAAGTCGTTGTCAGCTTGTAGCGTGCACACTACAATTTAATTATGATTAGAGCTGCGATTAAACACAAAATCTACATTAAATAAATATGTATTCAATGAGAGTTGGTGAAATTGTCCCTATATCCTTAAGTCGCGTGATAGAAGCACAGCTGAGCAATAAAAGCATAAAACTCCAAATTAGAAACCGGCTTTTAAGCCTTTTCGAGGATTAAAGTCATAAAAGTGAAAATATTGAAACAGTTTAAAAAAAAGCTAACAATTTCAAACATCTGTTAAAAAATAAACTCTAGTATAGTTGAAGGCTGTCCAAGCGCTTTACGGAGTTGTAAAATAATAAACCTTACAAAGCGATTTTAAAGAATGTGAAAGTGAAGACGGTTCAATATTGACTTAGTTTCTCAGACGCAAAATAAAATAAATTACTTTTTAAAATTATATCGTATGATTATTATGACGCAAAAAGATTTATGAGAAATCGAAAATATTATAAGCAGAAAATTTCATAGTAGAAACCATGTAAAAAAAGTATTTTTTTTACATAATTCATTAGAATATTCTTGATTTTTGAACATTTTGTACTAAAGAAGCAAACAGTATTAAAGTATAAAGTAGACGTCATTCTTTAAGTTTACTTATAACAATTATATTAAATAATATTAAAATTAAAAAAAAACATTATAAAATAATTTTCGACAATTTCACAATTTCGCATTGCAATCTCACATAGTGCTTATTGCGATACAAAACTCACATGCAAAGTCAAACTCGTAATTCTTTTCTTACTAAGAATATTAGTTCTTCATGCAGTTCACACGTTTAACTGTACTGTTTCAACAAGTTATTGAAGCAATTTAAAATAGTAATGCTGACTTAAAGTTCTGTATATTTTGACATGGGTATCTCATATAGTATCATAGACTATTGAAATTGTATCGTGTACAATGTGAACAAATGTGCTTTTAGTTAACAATGCATATACGAGAATCTGATTATCTTCTTTTTTCCGTAAAAAAAAGCGAAATTCTCTTGTGAAATATTTTAAAGATGCGTTTCGTGAACTAAATCATATTAAAATTAAAAAAGCCAACAATAAAATTGACACAAAAAAGTGGTTTGATAAATTTTTCTTTTGAAAATTTACCAAAGTTTTAGGTCAAAAAATGAATTCACTGTAATTTTCTGATCCAGCGGCCATTTAGTGACTAGCGTCCGAGGGCTTAAATAGTAAATTTTTAATTTGTTGCGATCGGAACTATTGAGATATTCAACGAATATCTGCGTTTGCGAAATGTAAAAAAATTATTATTATACTTACTAATTTCGTTTAAGAAAAGCACCAAGATGAGAAGGAAACCGAAGAGGGGATTCATTTTTTTTGTACGCAGACTAAATTCACTTTATAGCAATTACGTGGAGGTCGACTAAGGATTTTTTAAGAGAGCTCGCTAATTTATACTAGATGTATTATTTACATTTATAGATGTCAGAGTAAAAAAAATGACGATGTTATAACCTAATAACTTTTTATTTCTTCTCCTTGAAACTGTTTTTAATTCTTCAAGACTTAACTTACTTGCGAGTCACAAGTATTCAATATTGTGTAATTGCGTCTCAGTTTTGAGACTACAGTACCACTAAAATAATTTTCAATATAAAAAATAATAAATTTGCGACAATATATATATATATATATATATATATATATGAGATTGTATTAGTATTATGTAAAACTGTGATACAAACTATTTTAAGTTTTATATGTGGTATTTTAAAACTAAGTAAGTTTCCTCACCTAAATTAATGAAAAAAAAACTCCAATTACTATCACTTTTTGCTGTAAAAGTTATTTTTCATAACATTATATCTTTGTTTCTTTTATTTTATTTTTATGTGATATTTTATATAACGTACATCAAATAAATATGATTCGTAGAGTCGAGAAATTGAATCATTCTTAAAATCTTCCGTAGACCTTTAATAAAATCTCGTAGAATCCCTTCAAATATTTACAATTTTTTGAAATCTAAATAAAAAGTACCATGTAAAAAACTATATAAAGAAATGTTCAGAAAACTATGTGCGAATAAATTTTAGTTTTTATCGTTGCACTGTAATGAGGAAAAATGTCACATTGCAACATTTTTTTTTTTCGCAATTCAACATGTCAAGAGCTTGAATTTGATCCAGTTCAGAAGAAAATCGGATTAAAGAAAAGCTTTCAATATTGAAAATCCGTATATCGGGTTTTTTTTTCTTGCCTAAAAAAAACTTTTTCTTTATTGGATATTGTGAAAAATATAGGTGGAAAACTATACAGCAAACCATATAGAAAACTGTATACAAATTTGATCCTAAATTGTATATAGTTTCGAATATGATTATCCATATTATTTTCTCTATGGTTTTCTAAATAACTTTTATAAAAAAAAAAAGTAACAGAACATAGGAAAGTATATAGAATAACCATATGGGAACATATATAGGAAACCATATCAGAAACTACATAGAAAATTATATCGCATCCAAACTCCAATCAGTATATGGTTTCCTTTGAAATTTTCTTACACCTTCTTAAATTTTATTTTTTCTCTTGAAACACAATTATATTTTCAAAATGTTAATAATATACCAGAATGTTTTTTAAAGATGGTTAAAATACTTTTAGATTACATGAAATCCTTTACAATCTATTGACTTATTTTAAAATCTCCTAACATTTTTTAGAAATGACTTATAATCTTGTAATATCTATAAATCTTATTAGATCTTTTAAAATTCCTTGAAATATACTCAAATTCTTTTCAATTTTTAAAAAAACCTTAAAATCCTTTATAATATTCGGATATTCTTTTTGACAAATTTAAAACAGTTAATATTTCTACTTTCACTCGGCGACTGGATTCTACCTATGTATCAATCATTTTTACTGATAGATTAGTAAGTTTTACTGATTTGTGATTAGTACAAATTATTACTGATTCAAATTAGTAGTGATTAAAATTTTGTTAATTCTTTTCAAATCTTACAAAATCTTCTAAGATCCCAGTATATACTTTAGAATCTTTTGAAATCTTTTCAAATTTTATCAAATTCTGTGGAAGTCTCTGAACTTTTTCACTTCTTTTTATGGTAAACACACGAACAAACCTGAGGAGCAGCGATGGGATAATCAATCGTCCCTATAACAGCAAAAATCTTTTTGCAAAACCAAGGAACTAGAATGTTTAACTAATCCAACCAACTATACAAGTTTTTGAATTTTATCAATTAATTACAATCCTAATATCCATTTTAACATGGAAATTAATTGAAACAGAAAAATTCCCCTTTCTTAAACGTACTGGTTTACAAAAGACCTGATAACACATAAGGAAAACAGATACCTGCATGCCTGCTTCCAGCACCACCAATTCCGAAAGCAATCGGTCGTTAACTCCCTTGTATACAGAAATGTCAGAAATACAGATGACGGTAATTTATAAAAGAAATTACTAACCGTTAAACAAACCTAATACATTACAATTGCAAAAACAAATAAATTAATAAAGCAATAGGAAAATACAATCAAAATAACAAGTCAACACAATCTACAAAAAGAAGAGAAACATAAACGACAGAACAGATAGAAAGAATTCCTAACAAATACAATATTTATACCATATTTAAACCACCTGCTGAAATAGGACAACTTTTAAATAACCCTTAAGAAAAGAAGGCGCCTCCCAGTAATCCTGAATTCTATTAGATCTCTTGCTTTTGTATCAGAGTCTTCACTGGAGAAACCGGGAGAGCGGTGGGCCAGCGAGCAAAGAAACATGAGAGTAAAGTCAGGCTAAAACATGTCACGCTATCAGAGCTAGCTAAGCATCATATCGAAGCAGGATATAGAATTTTATTTGAAAAGAACTATCATCATTGCTAAAACATGTGATATGTTTTTAGGAAAACATAGAGAAGCAATTACAACCTTGAAACACCCTGATAACAATATTAAAGACAACGGATACAATACTAAAACGATTTAGCTTACCCTTCTCCCAGGTTTTTTGAAAAATACTTGATAAGCTTATAAGGTTCAACCAGTCGCCATAGTCGGGCGCTCTGGCAAGATTCGTTATTTTTCACACGATTAAAACCCGAAAAAAACTCTTGTATTTTTTGCTTCAATTATACCATGCATAAAACCAAACGTGTATCGCAAGGTCTAAATTATTTTTTAATCAAATATAGAGGGCGAAGCGTGAATGTCTGGATGAGAATGTGTTTTCTAACGTTAATAGAGCCTAAAGTAAATGAACTGCTTTTTAATCTAAAATAAAAACAAATTTTGCAGTTTTTTTAATCATAAAGATTTTGATAATTTTATAATATTTGTAAGTGAAATTCTTTCTATCTAAGTCCGAGCGCCAAACACGAGAGAAATATATTATCAAGCGCGAAACGCGAGATACAAAATCCGCGCGCCCTAGGTGAACTCAAATTCGCGAGCGAAGCAGATTTCTCACTAAATATTTATCTACTCTATTTTTGGTTAAGGTTTTTATCAAAATATGAAATTTGTCAGTTGAAAATCTACCTATTTCATTAAAAATGGATATTTTTTAGTTAAAAATTCAAGTACGCAAAATAACGCTTTGTAACCTTTTTTTAAGCTCAATTATGTTTATATTTTTTCAAATAACGCGTTATCTTAAAACTGTTTAGTTGCTTTATTTGGATAATTAAGCACAAATATATTTCATTCAACTAGTTTAATAGGATTCTTAAAAAATGAACTACAAAGCTTTTTTAGTGCAAACTGTAGGGTAAACTTATCACAAAAAAAATTTGAATTAAGGCGCGATAATTTCATACATCAACCTTTTTTGAATAAAAAAAAACATAAGAAGGTAGAAATAACAAAAAATTTAAAAAACTGGTCAAAAATATTCTATCAAAATAATAATTCAACAATAGAAATATATTATTTTTCACGTTATCAGTGAGTGAACGAGATATCAAACATGCTTAAAACAAATGTTTTTACTCAGAATTCAACTTTAGTGTTATGAAATTGCTTGTAATAAAAAATTTAAGTAATCAGATAGTACATTATTTAAACTTTTTATTCCTTCAAGCAATTATTTTGACTAACAGTCATGATGCTCAAAAAAAATTCAGTTATAACAGAAAAACCTAAAAGCATTATTTCAGTCTAGAATTTGCTTGGAAATTTTCCACTCATATTTTCATGCATATATTTCCACGAAATTTGTATGAATCCACAAAAAAATTATTTTTTTTTTATTGAATTATGTTAAAAATTTCGGAAATCACGATGAAACTTAAAACATATTTTACATAGAAAAGAGACGTTTTTGTGAATTTTATTTTTAATCGTCAATATCAGGTAAATGAATTATGATTATTTATAGAAATTTTACACAACTTTTTTTCAAAGAAAGAGCACTTATTTTATAATTGACTTGATATTTATATATCATTGTTCGTGTCATTTACACACATTGTTTGGTTTGTCGACGGTCATGTCACACGTGCGGAAGATAGCTACAAGGTTTATTGTAAAATAAACAAAGAGAAATTATTCAAAGCTTTATCAAAGAGCTTTGTTAAAATGACTTCTAAAAATTATACAAAATCTAATCTAACGGCTAAAATTTCATAAATCAAAATTGAGTAAACTTATTATATGTAAAAAACTTCCAGCATAAGGGGCTAAAAAACAAAACTTCTCTTATTTTTTCAATTATCGATCTCAAAAAACAAAAAATGTTCAATTGCTAAATTAATTTTTTTATCTAAGTTGTACATTTCAAGAGATTTAGTTTAAGCTAGCCTGGGAAATAATCGGACTAAAAAAAAAGCTTCCAGAATAGCAAACCGTATAACTAAATTTTCCTTATTCTTCTTATTTTTTAACGATTGATATCATAAGACGAGAAATTTCACACACGAAAATTATTTTCCTACTTAAATTCTGCATGTAAAGAGTCAATGGTATATCTACATTTTTAAAAGGTTTTGTGACAATGCAAAAGATTGAACGGATTATTATGGATTTCTGCATATTGTAAAGGATTTTGAAGAATTTTGAGGATTAAAAAAAGTCCTCTAAAAGATTTCAATGAATTTTGAAATGATTCAAAAGATATTATATTTTATTTAATTTCTAAATATTTTACGAAATTTCAAGGATTTAGCCGATTTGTGGAGATTTTAAGTGATTTTCACGGATTTTAGGGGATTATAAGGGATTTTAACAAGTTTTAAAATAACTCAAGGGATTCCCAAGAATATTGTGTAATTACGAAGTATTTTCCCTGATATCAAAATATGGCAAAGGATTTAAAAAAAATTTGTAGATTTGAAAGTATTTAAAGAGAAATAAATATATTTTAAAATATGTCGTGAAATTAAGGAAAGTTTAAACAGATTACAAAGTATATTCGACGATTTTATAGGGCGTGGTAACATTTCAAAAGATCAACACAATGTTGAAGACATCTAATAGCTTTAAGAAAATTGTAATGCACTTTGAAATATTTTTGAGTATTTCAAAAAAATTGGAAAGATTGCAACAATTTTTTAAGATTTAATTGGATTTTAAACAAATTTCTAAAATTTTAAATAATTTTTGGAATTTTTTTAATATTGCTTGAAATTTGAAGGATTCAGTAAGTCACAAGATTTTAAAAGATTTTATGTTCGACTAAAATATTTTTACCAATTTCAATAAATATCTATTAATTTTAAATAGATTTTGAGGGTCTCTATCATGTTAAATGCGGCAAGTGTATCTGCGGCAAGTCACATCTGCGGCATGTCTTATTGATTTTCTAAGTTATTTTTGAAATTATACTGATCTAGCCAGTTCTAGAGATTTTTCAAATTTGTACAGTTTCCAAATGTTTTAAGTGATTTAAAGAGATTTAAAAATAAGTAACTTTCAAATATTTTATGCAATACTGAAGTGTTTTCACAAAGTTTAAAGAATGTCACGGATTTTAGTGATGCTTCAAAGATTTTAAGAGATTTACAAAAAATTTGAAAGATTATAGGAAATTCAAAAATATTTGCAAATATTATATAAAATCACAAATTTCAAAGGGATATTAAAGGATTTTCATAGAATTTTAAAGAACTTGAGCGATTTCAAGGACTTAAAGAGGTTTTAAAGGATTTTAGGTGATTTTTAGAAATCATGTACTATATTCATATTATTGTAAGGATTACAATAAATTTTCACATGGATAATAACATTTTAAGGAATTTATTCAATTTGCAAAAGAATTCATGTAATTTCCTACTCGAAAATTTTTATGTAGGAAACTGTATATAAAACTGTGTAGGAAACTATATGAAAAACTATACAGGAAGCTATATAGAAAGCGATATGGTAGACTATATAGTAATTTTAGCTTGGATTCTGTATAGTTTCTCATATATGTTACTATATGGTTTCCCATATAGCTTCCTATATGGTTTCCTATGTCCCATTTCTTTCTATTTAATTATTGTTTTATAAACTGTAAAACATTAAATTTTTATGGTTTGTTGTTGAAGTTTAATTTTAAGTTATAAGGAAAAGCATATTATAGATTATAGGAAATAGGAATTAAAGTATATATGGAACCGGATAAGAAAATATTAGTAATTTGAGCATGGACCCTAAATAGTTTTAAGAATTGTAAACTATTACAATTTTATATGTTGAAGTTGGGAAGAAGGTTGGTAGTTGATGAATGAGAAGGACAAATGCTTAACTATAACTTAAAAATACGTCCTTTCCTATCTCTTGACATACAACTTCAACATTCGAAATTTTATATTTTAAATATTCAAAACGATAATTGAATTTTGAAAAATTGGAATAGCAAAGTATACAAGAAACCATATGAAAAACTACATAAAAACCATACTAGAAACTACAAAAGAAACTACATACATTAAACCTGAAGTGAAATTAGTATAAAGTTTCCTATATGGTTTTCTCTATGGTTTCTTATATAGTTTTATGTATAGATTACCATATAGTTTTCTATTTATTTTCCTACCTAGTTTTCTATAATTTATAACATGCCCTTCCTTATCGCTTGAAATTCAGCTTTAACATTTCTAGATTGTAATATCTTACAATTCTGAAAACAATCATTAAAAAAATTGGATGTGAAAAACAGAATATGAAACCATATTAGAAACAATATAAGATCCGAAATAAGATTACTATACAGTTTTCCATACTGTTCCCTATATTGTGTTCTACACAGTTTTCAATGTTGTTTACAGATAATGATATGATACTAAAGAAATATAATTCCTACACTTGAAACAGTATTATTAAAAGTATTTTTTTTCAAATCAAAAAAAGGAATCTTACTAAACGTTGAAAGAAGATGTATAAAACTTTGAAATAGTTTGTATTAGAGTATCACATCGTAGTATTGAACTCTTATATATCTTGTCCCTAATTTATTCTTTAATATACGCGAAATTATTCTAATGATAAGGTTATCGCGGAACTAAAACGCAATTACGAAATATTGAAACCTTGAGACTCTCAAATTAGTGTAATCTTGAAGAATTATAAACAGCTTCAAGGAGAAGAAATAGTACTAATTAGCGAACTCTCCAAAAAAGTTCTCAGTTGCCCTTTACATCTTCTAAAAAAGGCAATTTTCTCTACGTATAAAGAATATGAATTACCTCTTTGGTGTCTATCTCCTCATCATGATGCTTTTCTTCAACGAAATTGGTAAGTATAATAATAATAATTTGTGTATACTTCGCAAATGTAGATCTAAGGTCAATATATTATTTGTCTGGATCGCCACAAGTTGCAATAACACAAAAGATTGCCTAAAGATATATAGAGTTTTAAATAAAAATGTCACTATTCCAGTCCTCGAACTGACGACACTATTGAGACTTGTTGACATTTTCTTACACTATTTCTAATGGTGCAACTTTTTCACTACTATTTTTATAAAGTGACAATAGCTCTTCATTTTATGTAAATTTCTCGCTAATTTGACTATTTTATTACTTTAACACTAAATATATTATTCTCAAACCGTTTTGCTGATGATTTACGATGACATATCCGCTATCCCAGCACTTAGAATTCTTAAATTCGTGCATATTTCTAAATATTTCAAAAGATTACAAAGTTTTAAGAATTTTAAAAATTTTGTAAAAATCATAATCAAAATTTATAAATTATTTTTAACTTTCAAATAACTGAAACATTGAATATTATCCAGCTTTTATTAAAATTCAAATAGTATCGCATATCGTTGTAATCTAAAATATGCCATATTTGAACCATTTACTCTGAAAGTTTTTTTAATTTGATTAAGAACAATTTGTTATATTTTGCAGCAGTTAAATGTTCACTTAACGTAAGCAATTATCAATCAAATATTTAAAAATAAACAATTTGAAGTTTAATTCTTGTAGATGGAAAGACTTGGATCGATAACATATAAAAAACTGAATTTAAATTTTCAATTTTCCAATTTTAGTTGTTTTAGTCTGGAAATTTAAAATTAGTAAAGCCTACACTGCAGGCGCTGGCAAAAAATAACCTTGTCGTCGCCAAAGGTATTTGCCAACTGTTTTTTACGGAAAGCGAAATACACAATAAAAGCAAATTACTAAAATATTATGTGTTCTTTGTATCGAACATGGCACTAGTGCACTTTAGCAGTTTTTTCTAAAACAAAATGGTAGTAAACATAACCTATAAAATCACGATATATCTGTTTAAGACTATGTGTATTGTATACGTGAAATCATGCCAAGATGAATTAAATGTAGCTAAAAATGAAAAAGTTAGTTTTGTTTGTAGATAAAATGATAAAAACACAATAATAGTAATATTATGGCTGATTTCACCCATATGATGAGTAAATAAATAAAAATAAGCATAGTCTAAAACACAGTTTGTTTTATGTCATGCCATAGGCGAATTGAGATGCCAAGCATGAAGAGCGAGACATATATGACGAAGAAGGAATGGTAAATTGATTCAAACGTAGTTAGCACAAGAATATTTTTAGCATATAGTGATAAGATACGCTGATTTATATTATAAACGATTCGCGGATATTATAAGCCTATTATAAATGCCTCTGATACCGTCAATATCAGATTTTAAGTTACCATTATTATTGTTCTTGACGATGTGGTACATTTACATAAATAGTTTTTTGTAATGAAATGATCCTTTAGTTCTAATATTATAATTTTTATCGTCAAAATTAAGTCTATATTGTATAGCATGTCGAGATAGAGCGGTTTTATTAATAAGTTTGTCACAGTCTTTCCCGTGTTCTTCAATTCTTGTTTATGTATGCCTTGGATTGTCCAATGTAACACTTCTCACTTTCTCAACAAGTAATTTTATAGGCAGCATTAGTGCATTACTCAGTTTTAGTGAAACCCCTGGTTCGTTATTTATGCCTCTCGCTCTTTATGCTTGTCATCTTACTTTGCATATGGCATGACACAGAACGAACTATGTTTTAAAATGTGCTTATTTTTACTGATTTACTTATAATATAATGTTCATTTTTCAGGATAAGTCGGAAATTATGTTACTCTGTTAGTGTTTACACCATTTTATATACAAACAAAACCAAATTTTAAATTTTCACTATTTTTCATATATTTCAACAAGCCCTAGTCGAAATTTAGACCCTACTTTGAGCCTGCAGATTCTTATTAGAACCTGCTTTGACGCTATTTGAACCTGTAGCCTCTACTTTAAAGATTAAACTCCCAGAAGATAAAACATTAGAGCCTCCTTTGACTTCATTGAATTCTACAGGCCGTACTTTGAATCTATAGAAGCTACAGTCTTTCAGTTTAAGAAACTACTTTGATGCTACAAAACCCATCTTCCTCACTGCTTACCCTAATTTAAATCTTTAGAGCCTACACTTGTCTCACTCAATACTCTATACCATGACGCTGTTTAACTTCTCCAATTATACCTTAAGTTTAGGTTATATTGTATAAAATTAGATAAAATCGCAATGTAAAACATATTCTTGAAAGTTGTTTAATAAAATACGTATGATCTAGTATTTGTAGCGTTTTTACATGTCAAATAATTTTGTAAGAGCAGAAATCGCAAAGTGAAAAATGTTATTGAAAGTCTTCTTACCTGGAAAAAACCTACCAATTTTTTTTTCACTTGTACTTTAAAGGAAAAATATAATTACGTCATTAGAGAAATTGATCTTATTAAAAAAAGTATCTACAAGCAAGAAGCGGGTTTTCTTCTAAGAGTCAATTTACTTAAAAAACCAAAACGAAAGTTTTCATTTTAGCCTTAAGCTATCGAATGCTATTGTCCTAAGAAGTCCGAAAAAAAAATATAAATAAGATTTTTGACTCGTGGAAGACAACCGAATTAGAAGAAAACGGACAAAAAAATTATTTAAAAAATTTTAAGACTAACCTGTAACAGGTTTACTATTTTATGTAATATTTTATAATTTTCAGATTGCTCCACAAAAATTCTTAAAATTTAAGAACCTTAAGCCTATTTTTTCTTCTTCAATAAAAAATCCTCTTATCTTATGTGAACGTTTATACTACACTATACTAATATACCTTATTCTGATAATTTCTCAGTTTCCAATAATAGTAATTATGCATTAATATTCGAGCTAAAAGCTTTAAAATGACGTATATATGCATATTGCTAGTATTTTATGTTATATAGCGGCATTATTTTTTTATCAAAATTATTTTTCAATTCTTTGTTCTGATAGAAAAAGTTACTAAATTATTTGATATTTCAATTTTAAATATTTTCTTAATGTGAGGACTAATCTTTGAATCAGGACAGACTTGGAAGTGCTTTTCGAAATCTTTTACTCTAAAATATTATAGTCTGAGAAATCATATTCAAAAAAAGCTATATTTACTTTGTTAAACATAACCAATTATTAACTTAAATTACAGAGAATTGCTTATAATTACCATGACGCGATCATCAGGGATGTTATAAGATTTGATCTATGTTATTATTTGAGGTATTAAAAATGGTTTTTGACGATTGAGGATATTTGACGAAATTCCAAAATGTATGATGAGATTTGAAAATAGCAACGAGCTTTTCCAAAAATTTTCAACATGCAATTTTTAATTAAATATGTAATGAGTCGTTTAATCTTTAAAAACAAATTTTAAATTATATAATCGTTATTTACTTGCTGAAAAATTTTCATTTTGCTCTGTAAATCATAAAAAGTCCGTATTTTTTTGAAGCCATTTTGTTATTCTTTAAACAATTTATCTTTTCACCTTGCTTATTCATAGAAAGTTTGGACCCTCCTAAACAAACTACGAACATCACAGTTGTAAGGAATAATATTTTTTGTTAAAGACATTATTAGATTGTTTTGTAAGCCATAATTATTTAATAAATCCTGACTTTTCCTGGAAAAGGTGAAAGGAATTGTAGTTGTTCAAATTCGTGTTTACTATGTCTGTTATCATAAGAATATTGTTCGTTTCAGAAGTTATACCTTAAATTTAAACAATTATTATTTGTGATGAGATTTAAAGATTTTTTCGGGTTTCAATCGTGTGCAAAACTACGAATCTTGCTGACCTTTCGTGAACATTGCAGTTCACTTCTTTAGGGCTAGCCTTAAAATAATGTTTCAGGTTATGCTGTTCCTATATATCCTCCTTACGATGCCTGTGATTGTCCAGAACGCTCTACTTTTAAGGCTAGTTGAACCTGATTGGCCAATTAAGTCTTTTTCAGAAAACCTGGAAGAACAGAAAGCCAAATCGGGTTGGTATTATATCCCTTGTCCTCATTTATATTATTAGAATGTTTTAAGATTTCAGTTGCTACTCTCAATTTCCTTAAAAAAATATTGTATGTTTTTGCAATGAGAGTTGTTTTGTGAAATGAAAATGCCATGTCCTATTTTGATATGATGCTCAACTAGGAACGATTGCATAAAAATTTTTAGCCTGACTCGACTCTCATGTTTTTTTACACTTTGGCTCACCGCTCTCCTAGTTTCTCCAATATACAATTTGCTATAAGAGCAAGGGATTTTATATGCTCTCAGATCACTGAAAGGTGCCTTTTTTATTTTAGGGGTTGTTTAAAGGTTGTTCTGTTTTTCGCAGGTGATTTTAATATGGTTCGAATGCTGTGTTTGCGGAAAATTATTTCTATTTGTTTTAAAATATCTTGGATGTAGGGTAGTATAAGAGTCGTTTTTGTCTTTTTTTCTTTTGTAGATTGTGTAAGCTTGTTATTTTAAGCGTATTTACTTATTACTTTATTAATTCGTTTTTTTTCTGTAATCGTTATGTATTAGGATTTTTTTAACGTTTTGTATTTTCTCTGATAAGTGACCTTTATCTGTTATGGAAACAACTATGTATACAAGGGAGTTAAAGACCGATTGCTTTTAAAATGGGTGGTGGAAGGAAGCATGCAGGTATTTGTTTGCATGGGTGTGTTTCTGTAAACTTCATATTCTTTTATGTTATCAGGTCTTTTGTAAACTCGTACATTTAAAAAAGGCAATTTTACGTTTTGTTTAATTGTCGTGGTAAATTTAAAATAAAAGTGTAACTGATTGATTGAAATCGAAAACTTGTGTAGTTCGCCTGGTCTATGTCTTCAGATAACAAAAGTGTCGTCAACGTAACGCCACCGAAATTTCGCTTCTAGTTTAAATGGGTTAAAGATTTTATTTTCTAGATGTTCTATTAATATGTTGTTTGTTTCAGGTGAGATTGGGGATCTCATTGCTGCCCCTAAGTTTTGCCCTTAGAATTGGGTATTAAAGAAAAAGTAAGTATTATTAAGACAGCGTTTTATTAAGGGTATGAGATCAGACAAAAAGTTTGCAAAAGATTTACGAGTAATAAAATCGATTGTATCAGCGACTCGTACTTTCGTAAAGAAAGATACTTTTTCAAAACTAACTAGGATGTTTTTAGTTTAAATGTGAATCTGTTGTATCTTCTTGACAAAGTCAAAAAAGTTTTGGACGTGTGTGATAGAATTCTCTGTGAGAGCCTGCAATTCTTTAGAAAGGGAGCGTCATAACTTGTAAGTTGGTGAACTTATGGCGCTTACGATCGGTCTGAGTAGGAGATTGTTTTTGTAGGGTCTTTTTGCAGTTCCTCGTATGTATCGTCAGTTAAAACTTTCCTGATTTTGTTGTTATAGTCTACTTTATTCATTGTTACAGTTGTGATGCCTTTGTCCACACCTTTTAGAGTTTTGGGAGAGCAGTAAGCCAACGTGTGAAGAAACATGAACGTAAAGTCAGGCTGAAACTTTTTACGCAATAATTACTAGCTAAGCATCATATTAGAACAAGACATAGCATTTTATTTGACAAAACAACTATTATCGCAAAAACGTACAATATTTACCTAAGAAACTATAGAGAAGCAAATGAAATCTTAAAACATTCGGAGAAATTCTATAGGGACAATTTGTATAATGTCAATCTGACTTGGCTTCCCGTTCTTCTGAGTTATTTCAAAAAGACTTGATTGGCTAATCAGTTTTAAACAGCTCTTATAATAGGGCGATCTGGCCAATAACGGTCATCGTAGAAAGTATATATAAGAATAACATAACCTGAAACTTTAATTTCAGGTTTTTCCTAAAAAAGTGAACTGCAATTTCACG
>JAUELO010013993.1:0-11345 GCA_032357855.1 Amphibolips quercusostensackenii
GACGGAGGTGGTTCAGTATCCGGACCGATTATTTAAGAGATAGCTCTCATATTAAACAAAATGATCAACAGTCCGCAAAACATTTTAAGAACGTAACCAGGGAAAACATTGATTTTAACGTGTAACATTAAACATTCTCCCTCATTTCCGTTAAATGTTTAGCTTACCCTTGTCTCCGTATTAGAAAAAAAATATTTTCAAAAAATTTTTTAACACGCAGAAAATCCACCGGAAAGTCCCAAAAACGGCCAACTAGTCAGGTTCGACTGTAGAATAAAGTATAATTGTATCTTGGAACATTCCAAAAGAATTACAATATTTACTTTTTACGGGAAATTTTTATCGCCGGTACCGGTTTATTATGCACAAACTAATGAATAAAATTTTTCAAAAATCAATTTAAAAAAAATAATCTGTTGTAAATCTCATTTTTTATGAATGCTTGAATTTTAAAATTTTCCAAATCAGGAATCTTATATTTAGGCAGTTTTATAACTTTCGAAATTTTCTATGCCAAAATGCTTTTTAGCAATTTTAACAGGTAGGAAATTTTTTCATTTTTTCATTTTTCATATTTGCATTATAGTGATATTATTTCATTACTGCTTACCCCAAAAATTAAGAAAAAATGCTGCTGTAGTGAGCAGACTGCTGATGAGGGTTTTCATATTTTCTTGGTAGATTCCGAACGTCGACTAACATTAGAACACACTCACTGCTATATTATTATAAAAATTTACAACTTGTGTCAATTGTGTTTTAGAAGCTTTAAGTAAACTAACTGTTAGGCGTGAGCAAACTGTAAAAATTTAAAACATATCTTAGTTCCCCTTAGACTCTTATCTTCTACTGATAAGACGTTCAATGGGTAATTCACGTAGATAATTTTTTGATTAAATATGTGAACATAATTATGGAAAAAGAATAAAAAAATGAAAAATTTTGTGATAAGCGATTTTATTTCGGCACCAATATTTCTATTATGCATTATGTATAATCATTCATTTCGTAAGTTTAAAAATATAAGCAATTTAAAAATCAATCGTTTAAAAAATCTTAAAACTCAAGTTTTACAAATTTCGAATACTTTAATTAGTCATTTTGAATTAAAAGTGTTCAAAATTGATAGAAAATATATTGAACCTTTTTAAATTAAAAACTTTTTAAATCAGACGATTTGAAGCGAAGGCAAAATTTTGGAAAAGGACAATAATTGGATGGGAATGAAAAGTAATTGAACTATTCTAAATAATAAAGTTTAAAATTGAATAATTTGAGATTAAGACATTTTTCTAGTAAAATTTTGAGAATATGACAATTTTGTGGCGTGTCCAAAAAGTCTGAAAAACCCCAAATAACTTTCTGAATAAAATATTATTCAAATAGGTAAAGGTCATTCTTGAAGTAACTTTCAACAAGAAGTTCAATGGTGGCCTTCAACTTGACCTTAAACTTGACCTTTTAAGTGATTTCAAGGCCATCTTTGTGTTTTTAAATGGGAACCCCTATTTTGGACATCATCAATCGAAAGAGCGAAAAGTTTTACGTTTACATACACTGTGACCTTCAATTTGACCTTAAACTTGACCTTCAAGGAGATTTCAAGGTCATATTTGTGTTTTTAAATGGCAGCCCCTATTTTTGAGATCGGCAATATAAAGAGCGGGAAATTGTACGTTTAAATACATAGTCACCTTCATTTAAACTTCAACTTTACTTTAAAGGCATTTTAAGATCACATTCGAGTTTTTAAACGGAAATCCCTTTTTTTGACATCGGCAATCGAAAGAGCAGGAAATTTTACGTTTAAATGCATGTAGTTAGGTCGTAGGCTAGATGTGTCTTTGCAGGTCAGTTTAAGGTTATTTAAACTTAAACAAGGTCTGGCCCAAGGTCAAATTAAAGGTCACTATTGGTTTTTTCGTCAAAAAATACTCTATACATGACCTTGACCTGAGAAAATACAGAGCCGTACCATTAACCCAAGCCAGAGCTTGTTTAAGTTTAAATGACCTTAAGCTGACCTTTGAAGTCACACCTGACCAATAACCTTAGTACACGTATTTGAACGTAAAATTTTCCGCTCTTTTGATTGCCGATGTCAAAAATAGGGGTTCCTATTTATAAGCACAAATTTTACTATGAAGGTCAAGTTCAAGGTCAAATTGAGAGCCACCATTAATTTCTTGTTGAATGTTACTCCAAGAATTACCTTGATCTGAACAAATACTGATTTGTCCCGTTAACCCAAGCCGGACCTTGTTTAAGTTTGAATGACCTCAAGCTGACCTACAAAGTCACACCTGACCTATGACCTGAGTACGTGTATTCAAGCGTAAAATTTCCCGCTCTTTGGATTTCCGATGTCAAAAATAGGGGTTCTCATTAAAAAACACAAAGCTAACCCTGAAATCACCTTGCAGGTCAAGTTCAAGGTGAAATTAAAGGTCACCATGTATTTCAACGTGAAATTTTCCGCTCTTTCAATTGACGATATCGAAAATAGGGGTTCCCACTCAAAAACAGCAAAGTGACTTCGAAATCACCTTAAAGGTCAAGTTCAAGGTCGAATTAGAGGTCACAATGTATTTAAACGTGAAATTTTCTGCTCTTTCAAATGACGATCTCTAAAATAAAGGTATCTACTTAAAAACACAATAATGACCGCGAAGTGATCTCAAAGGTCAAGTTCAAGGTCAAATTGAAGGTCACCATTGGATTTTCGTTGAAAGTTACTCCAAAAATGACCCTAACTTATTTGAATAATATTTTAACTAGAAAGTTATTAGGAGTTTCCCATACTTTTTGGACACCCTGTATATGTACTTTAAATAAGACACCTTAGTAAAAGCTAATAATTTACATTTCAAAATGTCCGGATAAAAATTAAAATCATCTAATTTTCATTGCCAACATTTTTCACACAAGGGAAGAAAGCTAACCAGTTTTTAGAATTTGAGGTTATGCATGTGTTACTTAACAGAATTGGTTATTGTAAAAAAAATTCATGATATATTGAGAAAAGCTTTTAAGATTTAAGATTTTAAGGTTACGTTTGAAATTTTTCATAGAATTGGATAGTTTAAACGAAAAATCAAGACGAATTAAGGAAATCGTACGATTATGCAATTTTTAAGAATTTAGGGTTAGGAATTTTTCAACATAAATAAGGTAATGAGTTGAATGAGATCATCACGTATTCATTACACTTTTAAAAGCGATTTCATTAGAATCAATAGAACACAATTTGGATCGTATATATTTTGAATGCGCTGTCTTGGTAAAAACTAATGATTCACAGTGTTTCCGTTAAATTAATTCCAATTCTATTTTATTCAAATTATATTTAAACCTCCTGCGAGAATAGGACAACGTCTCAACAACCCTAGACATAAAAAGACACCTCTCAGTGATTCAGGAGTACATAAAATCCCTTGCTCTTGAGGCAAGGTCTATATTGGAGAATCCGGGAGAGCAGTGAGCCAACGTGTGAAGGAACATGAGAGTAAAGTCAGGCTAAAACATTTCACGCAATCAGCACTAGCTAAACAGCATATTGAAACAGGTTATAGCATTTTGTTTGAGAAAACAGCCGTCATCGAGAAAAAAAATTTTCCAAGAAAACATAGGGAAGCAATTAAAATTTCGAAACACCATAATTACATCGATAGGACAAAAGATATAATACTAATCCGATATGGCTTTCCGTCCTTCCGGGCTTTTTGAAAAAACTTGATTGGCCGATCAGGTTCGACCAGCCTCCATGGTAGGGTGCTCTGGCCAATTACACGCACCGTAGAGAGTATACATAAGAACAACATAACCTAAAAATTTAGTTTCAGGTTAGCCTTGAACAGGCTTGGGACATAGGTGCGGGGACTGAAAGGCATTGAGGGTTGCGAAATTAGTTCTCCTACCCATCGCAGATGGCGCAAATGTGTGTGAAAAGCGCGTGCGCGGGAAATTTTTTGTGTCATTTGTTGTTTCCACGTTCTGTCTGATGCTGTCGCAGCAAGATGATGCACATGTGACTTAAAGACTAAAAAATGGATGGCAAAACTTCTGCAGTGAGTGGCTGTAGTTGTAAAAAACTGCGCGATAAGGAAGTTATAGCACACAAGTTTCCAACGCGACGTTCTGTTGAGTTACAGTGGGTGGACAATACGTGCAATAAAGAGCTACAGAAATTACCGTATGAGACCATAACCTCTAAACGGTTTTTCGTGTGCCGGTATCACTTGAGTGAAAAAGATTTTGAAAAAACGCAAACTGGTGCTTTAAAATTAAATAGAGATGCCATTTCGACCTTAAATTTGCCTAAGAAGAAAGTTGTGTCGAGTGAAAATGCTAAAGAAATTGATTTTCCTGTCGTATCTAGTGCTCCTGCCACTAGCTGCTCACCTACGAAGGGTGATAATGTCGCACTGCTTTTCTTATCCCCGTCTGTGGAAAAAATGTTACTATTTTCAAAAAAAATCATCTAAATAAGAAGTGAGAAAATGCTTCCTGGCCCTTAAACAGGTGAGTTTTGAATTTGCTTAAGGGTCATGATAGGCAACAGAGCGGTACAAAAATTGGAAGGAGATTAAAAGAAGCTGCTAAAAATTTTAAGATCGATAAAGATAAAACTTTTATTTTAATGTGAGACGAGATATTTCTGGGGATGGGACTGCATTATGATGAAACATTAGATAAAATAGTTGGTTTCGAAGATTAAGGGAATGTCCGAACAGAGAATTTTGCTGACCGTGCCCTTGTGTTCAAGTTGCGCTCGATCGATACTGGAAATGCAGTCCAAGTTTGCTTTTATTTTTGTAATAAAGAAATTATAATAAGCCAATTATTGTTTTGCATAAAGGAAGTAATTGGAGCATCTAAGGAATGACGAAAAATCTGAGTCAGAAAAGACCTTCTTATGGTGAAAACGTGATTACAACCTATGAAATAGACGTTTATGGTGTTCCAGAAGGTATTGATCTTTGAAGATTGACAAACTGTCACATTTATCCTGTCAAAATCAAGAAAATAAGCGTTTATGTGGGGACTTTAGTTGTAAGTATCTCTTTGGCATCACCTGTGGAGTAACTAGTGGGTGGGCCAGGTTTGTAATGCTTTTTTTTCTTCATATTACAAGTGAATTGATATTTCCATACACACCGAAGAATTAGTAATCACTTTTAGAAACAATGGGTAAAACTAAACTAAGAAAATAATGATAGGAAATAATTTAATATACTATTGATATTTTAACATTTTAAATTTGATTAAGATTATTAATTAATATATTTTTTTTACTTGCAAGACGTTCTACTATTTTTGAGATGCTACAAGTACTGAAGAAAGGCAAAAACACAGCATGGTTTTTATTCTTTGAAAATAAATTAACAGACTCTTTTAGCGGCAAAATTCACCGTGATCCACACAGCGAGTATCGAACGCCACTAACAGATTCAAGCTACCATTTACAGTTTTTTAAGGAAACCTTTCAAAAATTTTTGCGCATGAGATTTGTTTATTCTTAGATAAAAGTACCAGTTGCCAGACAACCCCAGACATTGAAAAATCGGAAATTAACACTTCGAGGATTTGAACTGCTTTGGAAGAAACTAAAAACAATCGGCTTTAAGGGCTTCAAAACTGTCTACATCAATTGAGCTCCTCTCAAAAACGTCTTCTTACTAATCCTTGACTGTGGGTTTAACAACAGAAACCCGAATTGCTACCGATTTATTGGCTTTTTTTTATTAGTTGTAAATAACATGACCCTCTCTCATTCGACCGGACCAAACTACAAAGATGATGAGAGATCGTTCCTGCACATGTAGCAGAGCTACTTTGACCTTGGTACACTTGAAAATAATCAGCACACACTTCCTTCTTAAACTCTTACAACCATTCAATCTCAGATTCGTTCTTTAGAAAAAATCCCTTTCTGAGAAAGATACAATATCTACAAACACGCACACTATTATGCAACAACTAAAAACCAAAATTCCGGATAAGATCTCTTGTCCTTTGTGTGCAGGTCTTATCGACAGCATAAGTTGCTTAACGAACAGATAAGTAGGCAGTAGCGTAATTTCGCTCACAACAGTGTCAATTATGCAACTTATGTCTCTCTTAATTCGACTGGAGGTCAGAAGTGTTCGCGTAACTTGTCCAACTTATAAGGAAAAAGTGCTCTCCTTGTTTTTCCACTCCTGTGTAACACAGTACATCATAGCAAAACATGATGAATCCATTCTCAATGGATGATTTATTATCTATGTCCGGAATGTCCTATGCCCTTTAATTTTTTTTATTATAACTAATCATCCTGTAAGCATTAAATCTATTGTCTTATAAATTTTCAGCGAATCCTAGCTTTGGTAGCTGTTCATAAACTATACAAGTTACCGATTTGAGAGGGGTGGGGGGTTGTGCCAAAAGTACGTTTGGTAACTTTGGGGAAGGAGGCCATAGTGTGATCGCTGTGTCAAGGGCTCAATGATACCAGGGTTAACAAATCATTAAATACCCCGGCGTGCCCCCTCAGTCCAAGCGGACACATCGAAATCACGAAGAAGGTGTCTCAAGGGAGACTTTCATACACCAAGTCGAACCTCATAGTACTTAGACCCCCCCCCTGCAATCGGAACTCTGTATGGGGTGTTTTTCGTTTTCCTAGTTTCTCGTGGAACCAGAGTGGGAGACACACAAAAAATGAATAAAAAGACTGAGGGTCCCACCCGGCACCCTTATCTAACCCACCGCTAAAGGTGGACAGCTCCTTAAGAACCAGCCTACCCGGAGCGCTGCAGACTTCTAACACTTATAACAGCAATCTTGTTGCCACGGTGGTATAACATTTAACGGGGCTCCACGTAAGGAGGGGGAACCGTAGCGGTGCACAGACAAGAAAGGCTTGCTTATTGCGTCTTTCAAATAGTAGCCAAGGCATCTCACAAGGAGCCATAGCTACAGAAACATTAATTAGAGCAATTCATCAGGCTCATTTTACTGGCATGAGAAGAATTGGATTCCAAAGACACTCGCCCAAACAGGGAGTCGAAAGAGCAGAAGGCTCTGGAAAAACAAGGTCGCACTTTTATGGAGATGGATAACAACGCTCTGCTGAGAGTGGCCGATGCTTCAGGTTATCCTGAAGCTTACCAAAATACCAAAGAGCTGTACAGGTTGGGGAAAAAAATCTGGGCTCCATAGGAGGACTAGAAGCATCTGGAGATGCCCCGAATCAGCCTATCAATGACTAAAACGGGTATTTCCATGATTCAGATTAATTTGCTCCGCAAAGGAGTCGCGTTAGCCGTTCTAACCAGGCGTATGTCAGTGGTGCAAATTGGGATTGTCCTAATTTAAAACTCTGGTTATGGGGTAGGAATTAGTGGCTTGGGAGGGTGTAGCCTTATATATATGGGGCTACGCAAAAAAGCACCAAGAGCATACATAACCGTCAAGGGTATGGAAGCGATTTTGGTTTCTAAGCTCTTCACCAGAGATCTCACCATTATCATGGTGAGACTCAGGGGCAGAAGCACAAAAATTAACGGCAGAGGAAGACATTTATTTGAAATACCCAGCAGCGAATGAGCTGGAGATTCTAAATCGTAGTGATACTCTCACATTCCAGATTAAAAAACATGGAGGAGTGAGGTTCTTTATTTGATTCTATTCTCAGACAACTGTCGAGCAGAATAGTGGGGTCGAGAGTCAGCCTTTTTCTCTCTGAATTTCTTATGTAAGTATTACTTTAATTTAGACTAGTTATAAAAATTTAATGGTCATTTGTTTGACTCGATTAATCAAGACTTCAGATTGAAAAGGAAAAAATTATTTTGATTATCTGTCATTTACAAAATGCAACAAAAATTTTGTTTGGATTTCTGGTTTCAAGTTTTAAGCTCTAAAGGTTTTGTAACTTCAAATTGAAATAATTAAAAATCAAACAACTATTCTAGTCAAAATAAGAATTTAAAATTAAGTTCAGTTTATAATTCGCATAATTTTCAGTTTAGAGTGCGTATTTTGACACTGAAAAAATTTAAAATCCGTTTAAATCTTTTAAGGTACCTCTGAAGTCTGCCTGAGAAATGCTAGGGATGCACAATTTTATTCAAAACTACTTACCCAAAACTGTTTAATACTCAATAGCGTCTTCAGTTGACGGCATTTACTGTAGCTTCTTCTTCTACTATGCAGTGCTCCTTAATCTACTTCTCAAACGCACTGCGAATGCATCTTATAGATGGTCTGATTAGCTGTAAAAGACCATAAGCCCATGACACAAAACTTTTAATGATCGGATATACACAACATTTTCACCCAGAAGGATTTGTCTTAGGATGAAGAAAGTAAAAGCGCAACTTTCAATCTCCTCAATCTCGGGGTCCAGCAGGAATCTCTCAAGAGTCGAGCGCGAAACTTCTAGAACGTTCAATCCGTGCACCAGATGTATAAAATACGTCTTCCACGAGGAGTGGAAATGTGCATAAGCCGGAACCGAACCAATATTTTCGGGTCCAGATCTAGCAGTTTGCATTAGCTGACCAGATCAAAAAATGTCTGACTGGATCTTCTAAATACCCGATCCAGTATTACGCGGATTGGTTTTCTAGTAGAACCGACCCGCACTTTCGGATGCGCAGTAAACTAATGTGACCTTGGTGGTTGCGCACCATAATTATATCGCACTTCGGGTTGCTTAGTAGAAGTATGTAGTATATTTATATGCGACAGGAGTTTTTGTGCACATCCGGCTGCGCGGTAAACTTATGTCGCATTTTTGGTTGCGCATTAGACGTAGAGAGCACTTCGCGCTGCGCAATAGACTTTCGTGTCATCTGTTGTCGCGCACCAAAGTTATGTTGTACTTTTTTTTAGCAATTTTCGGATCGGGTCTGGTAATGCGAACGGCTGGATACCGATCCGAAAATATCAGTCTAATCCCATGTCTCACACATCCCTGTCCTTCCAAGAAGATGTATTTTATACACCTGATGTATGGATTGGATGTTCCGAGAGATTCGCGCTTGACTCCCGAGAGATTCCTGCTAGAATCTGAAAAATTCCCCTTTAATTCCCGAGATAAAACCTTCAGGAAATATCCGGTCTATTCTCGGGGAAATTTTTACATGGGCCACTAAGTTTTGTATAACATGTATTTTTAGCTAATCAACGCACATGATTTAAAGCAATATGAAGTGGTAATTTGTCAAAAAAATCCCAGGGATAATTTAGACATGCATTTAAATTGCGCAATTAGCAATCTCTTAAAAATGACAACCTACTTTTCTGTGGACACATACACTGGCTGCTCTCGTTTCTTTTGCAAATTGAATACTAAGCATGTTATTAGTACTTTCGCCGAATAAACTCATAAATATCGTAGTCATCTCCTCAATTTTGAATATATTTATGTAACTACTACTCTTATTAGTGTCTGATTTACAAAAAAATTTAAGAAGAATGGTAATTTGCAAAATCACCTATACGAACCAATATGATTTTTAACCTTGTCAATAAGCAAAAATGTCAAGCTTGGTAGACGCAAAAAAAGCAGGAAATTTCAAGTTACACAAAATAAAACTCAGAATCAAACTCCGACACAAGTTCAAGTAAATAATATTTTTTCAATGATGTATAATAAATAATTTATAAATTAAAATTGACTCGTTGAATCGTTTAACCAAGTGAAATACAACAGTAGCGAGATTGATATATTGTTTAATGTATCGTACGCGATGTATGCGCAGACAGGCTGGGTCTGGCGTAAAGACGTCTAGTTGATAAACGCATTCTTTTTTGTATTATTTGTCTGTCGCCAACAAGCTCCGGGAATACGTGCTAGTTTGTACACTGATTTTTTACATATTTTTCTTTTTCTCTTTCGTCTTCAGTGGTTAATTATACTAATATGGCTGATTTATAAAGTGGACTTTTTAATTACAAATTCCTTTTTTTCGTTAAAAATTCACATTTTAGTTCAGAATCCACATTTTTTATTTAAAAATTTAATTACTTTGTTGCAGATTTGTCTTTTTCGTGGATTTTTTCAACTACAAATTTATTTATTTTTAGTTAAAAATTTATCTTTCTTTATTTAAATTATTTTAATATGTTTGAAACTCGTCTTCTTTGGTTTCTTTTCCGTCGCACATATACATTCTCAGTTTCACCCGAATTTATCGTGATTGAAATTTTAAATAAATAATGTGTGATGCTTGATTCACATCATTCTTATCATACGTTATTCGACTTTCTCACTTCATTGGCTGTGTTTTTTTTCTTACTCACATGTCGACGTATGTACAATTCTTCCAGTGGTGATTCCTTCCGGCTCGAAGTGACCAAAATGTTAACTCTGCAATTGTTCTGGGAAAGGTAGGTGTGTTCGGACAAGTAAATTTTTCTTTTAATTGAATACTCTCTTTTATTTCACTGAGTCAGAACGTGAAAATAAGTATGTAATTTTATGTTATATGTAAGGAAATGGTAACGTCTTCTCATCTTGCTTAACGGCAGAGAACTGAACTCTTGATGGCAGCGGACGGCGACATGACAAAGGTCCAAGTATGCCGCGGTGCCGAGAGGGGGTGCTGCCAGGCTCGCTTTCAAGCAAACATCTTGCCCGCCTCGTTACAGGAGCGATGAATCCTTCGTTCAGAAGCCGCCTGGCGTGAGGGGCGTGACGTTAGAGTTTCCGGATAAAGAGTTGTGAGGCAAAATCCTGGCTTATTTGGAAATCGCTCTTGTGTATGTGACACTGGCGTTCTTGACCGATAACACCCTTACTTAATCATCCGGACCAGGATAAGCCTGCTCGATTCGACTGAGCGGCCACTGTCCATTAGGCCGAAGCAGCGACGGATCAAGCAAGATCACCACGTCTCCCTTGGACAGAATAGGCAGCAGAGGGTTATTTGGTGCGCTGCTGCAAAGTATTCAGGTACTCTCTGCTCCAGCAGGACCAGAACTTGTCACGTGTTCCCTGAACTAGCTCCTAATGAGACAGGCGACCAAGGTTAGCTTCTGCACTGCTGGGCTTCGGGATCGATGTACGTGGGCTGCCGACGAGGAAGTGCGCAGGTGTGAGCAAATCGAAGTTTTCGAGGTCTTCAGAGAGTGAGTGTGGAGGGTGGAATGAAGCGCAAATCGATTCCTTCTTGAACTAAAGACGTGGCCACGCACCCTCAGGCGATCGTAGCCTCGTTGAGCAGTCGCCTTAACTCAGCATCAGCGCCATGAAACGTTATGAAATTATCACTGCAGAGCTGTATGGGTTTCCCACGCCGTGCAATCAATCGGGCTAGAGCACCGAGAAAACTTGCTGTGGTGAGACGTAATCG
>JAUELO010014001.1:0-11344 GCA_032357855.1 Amphibolips quercusostensackenii
TTCCCTTATTCATGACAGTTCTAAATTGTCTACTTGTCAGCAAAACAAAAAGGAACCTTCTCTTTTAACTCATGATTACATAGGGACTCGAGAAGCATTTTCTGTAAAAGCTCACGATTAGATAATTTATGTGGATTTAGTGAAGTGAGGTGTTACATTTGACTTAATCTCCATTTTGAGAGGATTTTAAGGCACGGCGAGCCGGAATTGTATTTTCAACCCATTTTCAAACGGGAAATCATTCAATGAGGTGGCTACAAGCCTAAGGACTAATTATGTCGAATTAGAGGTTATTAGATTCTGAAAATAAGTGCTTGATTCTAGGAAGAAACCAAACCTCCTAGAACGAATCAACCACTTTTCTTGAAAAATCTCAAAAAAGGTGTCAAAAGAGTAAAATAAAATAATTACTCACAAAACATCAACTTCATTTTTTGTTAGGAACATGAAATTAAATCTCGGATTCGTAAACATGACACATAAAGCTTGCACGAGAATTAATTTCGTTTAACAAGATCCCATATCGAAAAAGAATTCTGGCTGCTGAACCTAGGCAAGGGAGAGAATACGTCAGAAAAGGTACGAGAATCCGGTCCATGAAAATTAATAACTTGCAAAATGATGAAAATTTAATCTAAAATCAAGTTATAGGCACTGAAAAGTTGCTCGAGAGGCGAAAGGTACAATTCTTGTTTCGCTACTGTGATCCCCACCTCGTAAGAACCGGGCCGAAAATTGAGACTAAATTAATAATAAAAATTAGAACTTCTCAATTAAGAGCAATTATTAATCTTGAATCAAGGGACAGCTATATTTCTAAAGAATTTGTGGTAAAAAATTATTTCAAAATTCATGGGCTAAGATAAGAGTAAAGCGAAGTCAATTTCAATCCTAAATGGGAGCCGCAATTCTAAAGCATTATGAATAAATTTTCATAAGAGGATGACCCGATAAACTAATTCTAGAGGGAGAGAAAAAATTAAGTATTGAAAAAATAAAGCTGTTCCGAGGATTTGAAGTGTTTAAAAAAGTATAAATTGATCACATCAGTATTAATTTATTAAAAGCTCTTAACTTTAAAAGAGATGAGAAAGAATAATGTTACAATCTCTACCTTAGCTTCTATCCTTTTTAGCACTTCCTCCACCCCTTCCTTCAGTTCCTTCTCCTCTAACCTTATACCCTTTATCACAATATTCTTTTTCCTCTCCTCTTTCTCTCTCTCTTTTTCCATTATATTCTTTTCTTAAGTTTTCTGTTTTTCTCCACCCGTTCGAGCTTTCTATCTTTCCCATCCTACTTTCCCACTACTCTACCTTTTTCTTAGACTTTTCCTCCATTTCTAGTTTCGCGACACCCTTAATTATTAATTTTTTTGCATTTATCTCACAGAAAATACATCCCAAGAAGATGCCAGCAATGTGATAGAAATTGAGGAAAGAGATATTTGCACGGAATTATTTCCTGAATTTTTGGCAGTGCCTCATTATGAAGAACCATCAATGGAAACATTCTACAGAGATATTTTCAAACCGAAAGTTCCGGCAATAATACAAGGTGACGGTTGAAAAGTATTTTTTATATAACAAAATCAACTATAATAATCTTAAGTTTGCACTTTAGATTAACATGAAAGAATTTTTGAAAGTGTGGTGCAAAGTTTGAAAATAATAATTTTCAATCACTTAGTTTCAAGATCCTAATTTAGGAATACCTTAACTTCAAACGTAGTTTGGAATTGTTTAATTTTTAATGTTTAAAATTTGAATTTATTTATTTTTAAAGCATGCTATTTTCAATTGTGTAATTTTTAACGTTTTTAGAATTATTAAACATCAAAGGTTTACAATTTCAAATTCTTCAATTTTAAACGTTGAAAATGACACGGAATTTATTTTAATGATTTTTTTATATAATATTAAATATAATAAATAATAATTAAATATAATATTAAAGCTTTTGTTGAAAACTCTTATTTTCGGGTGAAAAATTCAATTCTTTTTCAAAAAATTTCTCCTTTTCGTTAAAAATTTCAATGTTTTGGTAGAAAAATTAATATTTTGGTTTAAATCTAAACAGAAATTATAGCAGTTTCGTAAAAAATTTACTGTTTGGTTGAAAATTCCATAATTTGGTAAAAAATTAAACTTTTTGGTGAAAAATTAACTATTTAATTGAAAATTAACTTTTTTTTTGAAAATTCATATTTTCGGTTTAAAAATCCAACTGTGTTGCCGAAAATTCATTTTCTTGATCTGGAATTCCAATAAATTGGTAAAAAAAGTTACTATGTGTTTGCAAATTCAACTGTTTGGGTAAAAATTAACTTTTTTATTAAAACTCACTCTTTTTTGTTAAAAATTCAACTATTTTGGTAAAAAAAATCATTTTTTTAACTTGAAAATTCTACAATTCGGTGAAAAATGAAACTACTTGTTTAATTAAAAATTTTTTCGTTTGAAATTTCTACAGTTTGGTAGAAAATTCAAAATTTGAATATAAAATTTAACTGTTTTGTACAAATTTCAAATTTTTTTTTTTGCGATTTCATATTTTTGGATTTAAAATTAAACTGGTATATATAAAACTCGTCTTTTTTATGTAAAAATTCAACAGCTTTGTGGAATAATTTTTTTCTTTCATGACTGGAAAATCTTTCTTGGTTATAATAAAAACTTAAAAATTATACCCCATACATTAAAGGGCTTTTAATTTTAATTTTTACATTATTAAAAGTTTGATAAATTTATTAATTAAAATATTTTTAATTTTAATTTCGTCATAATTTTAAAATACCGCGTAAACGAAAAAAAAAATTGTCCTCTTTCCGAGAATAAATCCAACAACCGATATTCTATTATATTTTAAAAAAGCAGTTTAAATCGTTTCAAAATTTTTTTGAACACTTAATAATTAAAAATTTGTTATTATGGATGTTTAAATTGTTTATGTTTTTAATATTAGGGAATAAAAATCCAGAGAGATGAGTAATTTAATAAGTTTAATTTAATTAAAATTAAAACTAAAATTTAAATAAAATTTAAATTAAATATAAATTTGAAATCAATAAATTCAAATGAATTTTAAATTCTTGAAAATTTAATAAATTTAAATTCAAATCAGAACTTTTTAAAATTTAAAAACAAAAATTTAATTCAAATTTAAATTGAAAATTTAAATTAAAATTTTAAATTTAAATTACTTTTTGTACAATTATTAATATCAAAATATTTCCACAGGTTGTATGAAACATTGGAAAGCCCTAAAATTATGGAAAGATACTGAATATCTAAACAGAGTCGCTGGAACTCGAACAGTGCCGATAGAAACGGGTTCTCGTTATACGGAAGAAGATTGGGCTCAACGACTAGTAACTTTTTCTGAATTCCTCAAAACACACATATCATCAAAATGTGCAGAAATTGGATACTTGGCTCAACATCAACTTTTCCAGCAGGTTTAATACGAAAATTTTTATTTATTTTTATTATTTTTATATGCCTAAAAAAACTGTAAATGTGAGGTAATGTTTTCTAAAGTAAAGGGTTGGTTGTTTTTATTCCCTTTTGACTGAAAATTCAACTCTTGTTAAAAATTCGTCTTTTTTGGTGGAATCCAACAGTTTTTTTTTAATAAAAATATTTTTTTGGTGAAATATCAACTGTTATATTTTTCTTTGAGAATTTATCTTTTTTAGATGAAAATTTAACTACTTGGTTGAAATTTACTCTTTTGTTAAGAATTAATTATTTTGGTTAAAGATTCATGATTTGAAATAAAAATTTATCTTTTTGTTTACAAATTTTACTACATTGTTCAAAATTCGTTTTTCTTTGGGTTGTAAATTGATTATTTTAACTAAAAATTTAATGCTTTTTTTCTCTCTTGACTGAAAAATTTTTCTCATTTGAAAATTCAACTCTTTTTGAAAATTCGTGTTTTTGTTTGAATTCAACTGTTTTTTTTTTAAATTAAAATTTTGGTTCTTGAATTATCAACTATTACATTTTTTATTTAGAATTTATCTTTATTTGGATGAAAATTTAACTGCACATTTAAAAGTTACACTCTTTTGTTAAAAATTAATCATTTCAATTGAAGATTTATCATTTGAGATAAAAATTTATCTTTTTGTTTACAAATCTTACTACTTTGTTCAAAATTCGTTTTTCTTTGGGTTGTAAAATTATTTTTTGAACTGAAAATATAATTTTTTTTCTCTCTTTACTGAAAAATCTTTTTCAGGTGAAAATCCATCTCTTTAGTTAAAAATGTAACTGCTTCGTTGAAAATTCTTTTTCTTTTAATTTAAAATTGATTGTTTTTACTCAAAAATGAACTATTTTTGGTAAAATTTTAACTGTTATGTTGAAAATTCGTTTCTTTTTAGTTAAACATTATTTTTTTTTAACTAAAAATATATCTATTTAATTCTTGGTTGAAAAAAGTAATATGTACCATATGTTCCTCATAGGGCTACCTAGCCCTAGGAACTTTTCGTCAATAAATACAAATACAAATACAAATACAAATACAAAAATCGCCTTTTTAATAGAAAATTAATTATATTTGTTAAGAATTAATTTTTTGAACTGAAAATGTACTTAATTCAGTTGAATCTTCCATCATTTTAGTTTCAAATTAATCTTTTTCGTTAAAAATTAATTTTTTTGGCTAAAATTTTAACTATTCCAGTTGAATGTTCCATAATTTTAGTTAAAAATTCATCTCTTTGGTTAAAAATTATCATTTTTGCAAGTAAAAATTTTAATATTTAATTCTTTGTGAAAGATTTATCCTTTTTATTACTTTGTTGGAAAATTTAACTATTTTGTTGAAAATTCGTATTTTTTTTGTTAAAAATTAATATTTGTTCACCGAAAATTCAACTTTTTATGTAAAAACTATTTTTTTTTAAATTCGTTTCTTTTGTTAGTTGAAAATTAATTCTTGTAACTGAAAATTTCGCTCTTCAAGGTGGATATTCCATTATTTTATTTAAAAAATTAGCTCTTTGGTTAAAAACTCATTTTTTAAACTGAAAATATACCTATTCAATTTTTGGTTAAAAATTTATCTTTTATAGTTGAAATTCATTTATTTTATTTAAAATTCATGTTTTTTGGTTGAAAATTAATCATATTGGTTGAATATTAATTTTTTTAACATAAAATGTACTCAATCCAGTTGAATATTCCATCGTTTTAGTATAAAATTCGTCTCTTTGGTTAAAAATTATTATTTTTATAACTGAAAATTTAATTATTTACTTTTGATAAAGATTTATCTTTTTTATTTGAAAATTTGTCATTTTTAGTCGAAAATGAATCTTTTTTTGTTAAAAAATTCATCTTTTTTAAATTTAAAATTCAACTATTTCAGTAGGAGATCCATAATTTTAGTTGAAAATTAATTTTTCAATTAGAAAATTGATTTTCGCTGTTGAAAATTCAACTATTTTGATGAAATTTCATGTATTTTGTTGAAAATCCGTCTTTTTGATAGGATATTGTTCAATTCTTGGTTAAAAATAATTTTTTGAACTATAAATTTATTTAAACTATTTTAATATTTCTTTACTTTAATTTAAAATACATATTTTTCGTTAAAAATTAATTATTTAACTCAAAATTTGACTACTGTGTTTAAGTATTTCCTAACCTTAGTTAAAAATTCCTTTTTTTGGTTGAAAATTATTATTTATTTAACTGAAAATTTAACTATTCATTTTTGGTTCAGACTTTATCTTTTTTACTTGAGAATTCATGTATTTTAGCAAAAATTCGTCTTTTTGGTCAAAAATTAATCTTCTTTGTGGAAAATTTATCTTTTTTGTTGAAAATTCATCTTCTTTGTTCAAAATTGATCTTTTTGTAAATTTTAAATTCAACTATTTGAGTAGATTATTCATAATTTTTGTTAAAATTTTTTAATTTTTTTCTGAAATGTAACCATCTTGATGAAAATTCATATTTTTTAGTTAAAAATTAATTTTTTTACTTGAAAATTTATTTATTTTTTCGAAAATTCAACTATTTGGATAAAATATCATCTATTTTGTTGAAAATTTGTCTTTTTGTTAGGAAATTGTTTAATTCGTGGTTGAAAATTAATTTTTTAACTGAAAATTTATTTAATACAGTTGAGTATTGCACCACTCTAGTTGAAAATATTTATTTTTCGTTATAAATTAATTATTTAATTTAAAATTTGACTAATCCAGTTGAATATTTCCTAATTTCAGTTAAAAATTCGTTTCTTAGGTTGAAAATTATATTTTTTTAACTGAAGATTTAATTATTAATTTTTGGCTAAAGATTTATCTCTTACTAGAAAATTTATTCATTTTGGCAAAAATTCGTCTTTTTTGGTCGAAAATTGATCTTCTTTGATGAAAGTTCATCTTTTTTTAAATTTTAAATGCAACTTTTTCAGTAGGAGATTCATAATTTTTGTTGAAAATTTATCAATTTTTTCTGAAATGTAACCATCTTGTTCAAGAATAATATTTTTTAGTTGAAAACTGATTTTTTTACCTGAAGAATTTTTTTTTTTCGAAATGCAACTACCTGGACAAAATTTCATGTATTTTGTTGAAAATTTGTCTTTTTGATAGGAAAAAATTTATTTTTTTTTAAAGTAAAAATTTAGGTTTAGAAAAATTTCTTTGAAATTTAAATAAAAATTTTTTTTACTTGAAAATCCATGTATTTGGTGTTAAATTCGTCTTTTTTGATCGAAAATTAACCTTCTTTGTCGAAAATTCAACTTTTTTGTTGAAAATTAATCTTTTTTTATTTAAAATTCAACTATTTTATCGGGAGGTCTATCATTTCCGTTAAAAATTTATCCCTATTTTTTTGAAAATTCATATTTTTTGGTTGAGAATTAATTTTTTCACTTGAAAATTGATTTTTTTTTCAATTCAACTACCTGGATAAAATATCATCTTTTTTGTTGAACTGAAAATTTATTTAAATTAGTTAAATATTTCATCATTTCACTTAAAAATACATATTTTTCGGTGAAAATTAATGATTGAAATCAAAATTTGACTTATCTAGTTGAATATTTTCCAATCCTAGTTAAAATTTCGTTTCTTTGGTTGAAAATTTTTTTACTGAAAATTTAGATATTCATTTTTGGTTACAGATTTATTTTTTTTACTTGAAATTTCATGTACTTTGGCGGAAATTCGTCTTTTTTAATGCAAAATGAATCTTCTTTGTTAAAAATGTATCTTTCTTTATTTAAAATTCAACTACTTAAGCAGGAGATTCATCATTTTTGTTAAAAATGTATCACTCTCTACAAAAATGTAAGTATTTTGTTAACAATTCATATTTTTTAGTTGAAAATTAATTTTTTTACTTGAAATTCTGTTTTTTTTTTCAAAAATTTTACTATTTAGATAAAATATCATATATTTTTTTGAAAATTTGTTATTTTATTAGGAAATTGTTAAATGCGTGGTCAAAAGTTAACCTTCTTTGTTGAAAATTCATTATAATTTTTTAAACTGGAAGTTTATTAATTCCAGTTGAATATTCTATCACCTCAGTTTAAAATACATATTTTTCGTTCAAAATAATTATTTAACTCAAAATTCAAATAATCATTTTCGGCTAAAGATTTATCTTTTTTACTCAAAAATTTATTCATTTTGATGAAAATTCGTCTTTTTTGGTCGAAAATTAATCTTCTTTGTTAAAAATTCATCTTTTTGTTTTAAAATCCAACTATTCCAGTGGAAGATTTATAATTTTAGTTCAATATTTATCACTTTGTTAAAAATTGAATTGTTTCATTTTTACTTCATTTTGTATAAAATTCAACAATTTGATTGCAAATTGATCTTTTTATAGTTGAAAATTCATCCATTTTGATGAAAATTCGTGTTTTTTGTTCCAAAATTATTAATATTAAATAACAATTAATTTTTTGAACTTAAAATGTACTTAATCCCGTTTAACATTCCAACATTTTAGTTGAAAATTCGTCTTTTTGGTTGAATTTTATTTTTTTTTCTGAAAATTTAACTATTTAGTTTTTGGTTGAAAATTTATTATTTTTACTTAAAAATTTGTGATTTTTGGACGAAAATTAAGCTTTTTTTAAATTTTATTTTTTTCACATTTTAAATTCAACTATTTTAGTAGGAGGTTCATAATTTTTGTCAAAATTTATCACTTTTTTCGGAAATGTAACTATTTTGTTGAATATATATTTTTTGTTGTTGTAAACTAATTTTTTTATTTGAAAATTGATTCTTGCTGGTGGAGATTCAACTATTCATATGAAACTTAATGTATTTTGTTAAAAATTCGTCTTTTCGTTAAGAAATTGTTTCATTCTTGGTTGAAAATTAATTTTTTAACTGTAAATTTATTTAATACAGTTGAATATTTCATCATTTTAGTTTAAAATATATATTTTTCGTTAAATATTAATTATTTAATTTAAAATTTGATTAATCCGCTTAAATACTTCCTACATTTAGATAAAAATTAGTTTCTTTGGTTGAAAATGATTTTTTAAAATAAAAATTTAACTATTTATTTTTAGCTAAAGATTAATTTTTTTTACTTGTTAGTTCATGTATTTTGTCGAAAATTCGTTTTTTTTTTGTCAAAAATGAATCTTCATTGTTGAAAATTCATCTTTTTCGTTCAAAATTCCATTATTCCAGTGAAAGATTTATAATTTTAGTTCAATATTTATCACTGTTAGAAAATTTAATTGCTCAATTTTTCAAAATTTGATTTAAAATTCAACTATTTGATTGCAAATTGATCTTTTTTTAGTTTAAAATTCAACTATTTGGTAAAAAAAATCCACGTATCTTCTAATAAAATTATTTTCAGAAATGTCTTTAATTAAATTTTGAAAGTAAATTTTATTTCAGATACCCGAACTGAAAGAAGACTTTTCAGTGCCAGATTTCTGTTCCTTCTCTCATGAAGATGGCGAGAGTTTGCCTGATATTAATGCCTGGTTTGGTCCTGGAGGAACTGTTTCTCCTCTGCATTACGATCCAAAAAATAATTTACTGTGTCAGGTGAAATTCAAAATTTTCTTGTAACAAAATATTGCATTTCTTCTTTTTTATGTCGATTTGAAAGTTCAAAATTACAAAACTTCAAAATTTGGGAATGAATTCTTTGAAATAAAATTAATGTGTGTTTTATAATAAATTTAATTTAAAACGCTTCAGTCTCTTAACATTTCAAGTAAAAATATTGCATTTTCAACAGAATAGATGAATTTTTAATCTAATAGTTTAATTTTGAGTAAAAAAAATAAATTTTCGACCAAGAAGATTAATTTTCTACCAAAGAAAAAATTAATTTTCAATAAAATACATGGTTTTTCAACAAAATAATTAGTTTTATCTAAAAATATGAATTTTTAACCAAAAACGTGAATTTTCAACGACGAAGAATAATTTTTATTGAAATAGATGATTTTGCTGCCAAAAAAATTAATTTTCTACTAAAAAGGACGAATTTTTAACAACAAAAAACGAATTTTCAACAAAATAGTTATATATAAAATATAGTTAAATAGTTAAAATAGTTAATAGATTTAAAATATAGCTAAATAGTCAAAATAGTTTATAGATATAAAATATAGCTAAAGAGTTAAAATAGTTAATAGATTTCTCAGTCAAGAAATAGAAAAAATGTCAAATTTTTGAATTTTCAAGCTAGAAACGAATTTTTTACAAATATGTTAAATTTTCAACAAAAAAGATTAATTTTCAACCTAGGAGATTTATTTTCTTACATGAAAGATAAATTCTGAAACAAAAATCGGAATTTTCCATCAAATGGTTTATTTTTTTACTAAAAAAGTACATTTTCAACAAAAAATGAAATAGTTAAAAAATTATGTTAAACCAAAAAAATGAATTTTCAACAAAGTAGTTAGTTAATATTTAGTCAAAGAGGTGAATTTTCAACCAAGAAAGATTTTTCAGTCAAGAAAGAGTAAAAGTCTCAATTTAGTTGTTTGATTTCTGAATCAAAGACGAATTTTCTACCAAAAAAAGACGAATTTTAAACAAAAAATATGAATTTTCAATCAAATAGTTAAATTTTCAATTAAAAAAGAAAAATTTTTAACCACAAATGGAATAGTTGAATTTTCTGTTTAAAAAGTGAATTAAAAATAACGAATTTTCTACTACAAGAAAAAAACGAATTTTAAAAAAACTGTTGAATTCTCAAAAATAAAAATAAATTTCGAACCTAGAAGATTAAGTTTCTACCAAAAAACACGATTTTTCAACAAAATAGTTAAATTTTTAACCAAAAAAAAAAAATTTTAAGAAAAATGAATTAGTTGATCTCTCAAACTCAAAAATGTTTTTAATTTAAAATCGAAAACAGTAAAATTTAATCAAAAAAGATGAATTTTCAACAAAAGAGATGAACTTTGAAACCAAAAAGACGAATTTTCAAGAAAAGAGTTGATTTTTCAACTAAGCAACATATTTTTAGTAAAGAAAGAGAAAAAAATTCTACCTATTTGTGGAATTTTTAAGTAAAAAAAAAACAAATTTTTTAGGCAAATGGTCAAATTTTCAAACGAAAATGATAAAGCTTGAACTAAAAGAAATAGTTTAATTTTTAAGATAAAAAGATGAATTTCTTAGAAGAGAGCTGATTTGTCTACCAAAAAATATGACTTAAAAAAAAATGAGTTTTCAACAAAAAGAGTTTGGAATTTTTATCAAAATTGTTGAATCTTAAACAAAATAATTAATTTTTCTACCGAAAAAGATGAATTTTTAAGAAAAGTGAAATAGTTGGTATTTTGAATATAAGAAGTTTCTAATTTTAAATCGAAAACAGTTGAATTCAACCAAATAAGACGAATTTTCAAACAAGCAGTTGCATTTTTAACCAAAAAAGACTTAATTTCTACCAAAAGAGATGAATTTTTAAATCTAAAAGACGTATTTTCAACAAAAGAGTTGATTTTTCAACCAATAAAGATCTTTCAGTCAAGAACAAGGAAAACCTCAACCTAATTGTTGTATTCTCAAGTATTTTTTAACAAAATTGTTAAGTTTGCAACAAAATAATTAAATGTTCCACCAAATAGTTAAATTTTCAACCAAATGGTCGAATTTTTAAAACAAAAAAGTTTAAACTTCAATCAAAAAGAAAATATTAGGCTTTCAACAAAATAATTTAACTTTTTACCAAAAAAGATGAAACCTCAACAAAACAGTTGAATTTAAGACTAAAGAAAATTATTTTTTAACAAAATAATTCAATATTAAACATAACAGCTAAATTTTTAACCATATAATTATATTTACATAATTTGTTTCACA
>JAUELO010014032.1:0-11342 GCA_032357855.1 Amphibolips quercusostensackenii
ACAAAGGAAGGTTTTTTTAAAAACCAGTATATCAGAGAACATTTTTGAAAAAGGGTGAAAAGGAGGAATATGTCCCAAACGGGGAAAGACAAATAGAACTTTGAACATCCTTTTTTTTGTCGTTAATTGTTATCAAAAAACTCTCTTTTCCTAAGCAAAATAAAAAAATAGAACCATTTTTCATAATTTTTTTATTAGAATCTTTTTCGTTGTCAAATTTTTACTAGTAAAATTTTTATCGCAGGTTTTAGGGATTAAAAAAAATACTTCACTTTTTTATGCTTATGGTAGGTACGATCGAAGCTTCATATGAAGTATTCTATGAAAGTAAAATTAACCCTGTGTAAAGACCACGTGTGAAAAAATAAACTTAGAACAACTTTTCAAAGTGTGCTATAAAAGGGTAGAGTTTCTCGCTAAAAATAAGACGGATTGGTGGAAAAATTAATAATCACCACAGAGTCACCTTTCAAAAGCGATTTTTTCCACACGTGTTTGACCTACTTTTCAGAAAATACAATTTGATATTATGGAGGAATGCAATAATTCAAATCGTTTTTAAAATTTTTTTAATATTTACGCTATTAAATTTCGAATGAAAAATTTCAAATTAACAAGTTTCGTAATAGTGCCAACTTGACTCTTTAAAAAGTGATTTACTGTTTAACATTGCTCAATAAGAGAGCATCCGCTTGTTATGTGAAACTTTGATATCAATATAATCAACAAAATATTTAGTTATTGCATTTCCAATGAAATAGTTGAATTTTCAAGCCATAAATACATATTTAAGAAGACTGATGAATTTTCAACCAGAAAAGTGTAATTTTCGAGAACAAGTGTCATTTTCTGACAAGAAAGATGATTTCTTAACCAAGAAACATTTTTACCTTTTAAGCCAAACAACACACGATATGAAAAAAAACAGGGAAAGAAAAATGTTTTTTTCTTGAAAACCCTTCAAAACTGTCATAAGAACTTTTGTAATTTTCTTGAAAAATCGAAAATTCAAGTTTCATTAGCACAAAAAAAAATTGTGGAAAATTAAAAATTACATTTTGCGTTTAAACTATGCTGGATAATAAAAGAATGAATAGCTAAGAATTGTGCACACAAAAAAGATGTACAAATTTGTTATAAGTCATTTCTTGATAGGAAGCGTAGTTTTTGTTTTATTTGTAAAAAAAAATATTGAAAAAAAAGAAAAAAAATTTTGTACAAACAACACAAGCTACGAAAAAAAGTAACAAGACAAAAGTTGTTCACCTAAAAAAGAGTTAACATTTTTTTTATAACTAATTTTTTCATTTGCTGATTTTTGTTGTTTCATTTATAAAAAACAATATTTGAAATTAGAAAATAGAATCTTTGTACAAACAAAAAATCTTATGAAAAATATAATAAGACAAACGTTGTTCTTCCAAGAGAGAGCTAGAAATTTTTTAATAAAATTTTTTATGGAACGCGTATTAGTTTCAATCATAAAAAATGAAATTGAAAATTGAAAAATTTAATTTGTGGACAAGCAACACAAGGTATGAAAAAAATAAATGAACGAAAGTCACTCATCCAAAAAAAGAGCTACAAACTTGTCGTAAATAATTTTTTCATAGAAAGTGCAGTTTTCGTTTTAATCGTGGAAATAACATTAAAAACAAAAAAATTAATTTCTTAAAGACGACCCAGCTATGAAAAAAAATTAAATAACTGAAGTTTTCCACTAAAAAGAGATCTCAAAATTTATTATCAATAGTTTTCAGTTAGGAGCAGTAGATTTTATTTTAATTGTAAAAAATAAGGAAAAAAAAGTTTTTGAAAGAGCAAAACAAAAGCGAAGTGGGCAGATTTTTTTAACTAAAGCTGTTACAAGGAAAACCCCGAAGATTACTCTCCGGTCGAAAAAAAGGAACTTCTCATTCGAAAATAGTTAAATTATGTTTAAACCTTATTTTTCACGTTCTATAAATTCGACTTAGTAAAATTTCAATATACATCACTGAAAATATTACTTTCATGAATAAATGAATAAGGTCAAAGATTACTATATTTAATTTCTTTTTTTAAAGTAATACTTCTTTTGGGACAGGAGTGAATGGTCTGGACAGAGAATTCTCGGAAAAGCAGTGGTAAAAAGGGAAAGGGGAAACAGAAAAAAGGAAAAGAAAAATGGAAAACGAAACAAGTAACAAAAAAATGGGAAAGGGGAAACAGGAAACAGAAAGAGGGGGAAGGAAGAGGGAAATAGGAAAATGGAACACGGGAAAAGGAAACGGGAAATGAAATATCGAAAAAGTGAACAGGAAAGAGGAAAGGTAAAGGGAAAAGGGAAAAGGGGAGATAAAGAAGCGAAAATCAGAAAGCCTATAGGAAGAAAAAGAGGAATTGAAAATGGGAAAAGTAAGAGGGAAATGGGAAAAGGGAAACAGCAAAAAGGAAAAGGGAAAAACGAAACGGAAAAAATAAAATCGAGAATGGGATAAGGGAAAGAAGAAAATGGAAAAATGGAAAGGAAGAAGGTGCAGGGTAGAAGGTAAAAGGTGAAAGGAAAAGGTAAAATGTAAAAGAGTGAGTGAAAAGGAAAAAAAAGAAAGAAAGGAAAAAGTAAAAGGTAAATGGAAAAGGAAAACAAGGGAAAAAAAGTTAAAAGAGAATTTAGGAAGGGGTTAGAGGAAAAAGAGAAATGAAAATAGAAAAGATGAAAATGGGAAAGAAGAAATAGGAAATAGAAAAATGGGAAAATGGGAAAGGAAAGTGTAGAATGGGAAGAGGAAACGTTAAAATAAAAACAGAAAAAATTAAAAGAAAAACAGAAAAAATGGAAGAGAAATTGGAAAAGGGGAGAAGGGAAACAGGAAAATTAAAGAAAGGGAAGAGGAAAGGGGATACAGTAAAAGGAAAGGTGGAAAATAGAAAAGAAGAAAAAAGAGGAAAGTTAAACAGGGTAGGGTGAAAGGAAAAGAAGAAAGAGTTAATGGGGAAAGGGAAACAGAGAAAAGGTAAAGGGGGAAAGGAAAGAGGGAAGAAATGGACAACGGACAGAGGAAGGGGAAAGATGAAGAGAAATAAGAAATTCATATTTTTTTGTTACAGATTCGTCATTTTAGTTTAAAACTGAACTATTTCATAAAAAGTTCTCCTTTTTACTGAAAAATTTGTTTATTTTCGAAGAAAATTAATATTCTTTGTTAAAAATCCAATAATTTATTTATCAAAAATTTTTTTTATGGTAGAAAGTTCTTGTTTTCTCTTAAAAGTCATCTTTTAGTTTTTAAATTATTGAATTGTTTTAGTTAAAAATTCAACTATTTTGTTAAAATTTTAACTGCATTGTTGAAAGTTCAATTCCTTGGTTAAAGATTTATAATTATAGTTGAATTTTATCTCCTTGGAATTAGATTTAAGTTTTTTGTTGAAAATTAGTTTCTTTGAAGGGTTGAAAATGTATTTTTATAGCTGAAGATTTAGCTATTTCATTTTTTGTTAAAAATTCATAAATTAATTGAATAAATCATTCATATAATTTAAAAACCATTCGAACGTTGTTTTTAAATGCGTCTTTTTGTTAAAAACTTTATAATTTGCTGGAAAATTCAATAATTTTATTGAGAATTAAGAGACGTTGTTATTTTTTTATGGACAATACAAACATTTTGAAGTAGGCTGTTTGTTTGAAAATAATTTTTTTTTTAAATTCATATTTAGAAAATTTGACTTTTCAGCTTGAAAACTTTTTAATTTGTTTGCAACATTTTTTCTCTCTTTACTGGAGAATCTTTTTCTTCTAGAAATTAAGTACTTTTGACGAAATGTGGTCTTCATTGAAGTACAATTAATTATGTTAGTAGAAAATTAACTTTACTGGTTAGAAAATCGTGACAACATATTTTGTCTTGTGACTGAATAATTTTTGTTTGTAAGAAATCCAACATTGTTGATATGAATGAATTAAATACTTCATTTTTGGTAAAAATTATTCTTTTCGGGTTGAAAACTGATAAATTTAATCTGTTTTGGATTGAAACTGAACTGCTTCATTGAAATTCAAGCTACTTTTTTGACAATTCATCTTCTTGGTTGAAAATTTAACTACTTGATTAAAAGTTAAACAACTTTGTTAACAATTATTTTTTTGTCAATGACTTACATTTCTTGACTGAAAATTTAACTATTCTAGTTTAAGGTGTATTATTTTCAGTTAAAGATTTATTTCTTTCGCTGTAAATTCAACTTTTTTGTTTGAAAGTCGTTTTTTGGGATGAAAACTTTATTTTTGGTTAGAAACTAATCTTTTTTTTGTGAGTTTGAATTTTTTTGTTGCGAATTTATGTATTCTGTTGAAAACTAAACGTTTTTGAAAATACAACACAATATCGGAAAACATAAATTTTTCTCTTACCCTGAAGTTCAAAATTTTTTTAAACACTCCTGTTTTTAAAAGTATTGTATCGAAAATGATAATATAAAAAGAATTTTTACGAATTCAAATAAAAGTATAACAACTGATTTAGTAAAGATTCTGTCTGTTGCGGAACTTATAATAGAGGTGTGAAAGATGATACATTATTCATAAAGACAATAGATACGTAAACTTACTCGAAACCTTGAAGATTTTCTTTTCTTTTCAGAAAAAAAACAAAAAATGTATCTGTGCCAGACCAGGCTTCAAATGTTCAATAAATTACCATTATGGTTCCAAATAGTATTTGTTTGTTTTGTTTCTATCCGGATTCCCCTTTTTGTTTTATGTGTGTGACCTACTTAATGAAAAGTCAAGAAACCCAAATAATCAGAAATGATATAGAGATATTTTGTATGTTAATAGAAAGTATTCTCTTTCGGTTATGTATTTGTCTGAATAATAAAAGGATGGAAAAAACAGTGAAAAGGGGTCAAAGGGATAGGAAAAGGGTAAGAGTAGAAGGTAAAAGGTAAAAGGAAAAGGTAAAAAAGAAATAGAAAAATGTAAAGGGGAAAAGAGGAACACAAAACAGCAAAAAGGAAAAGAAAAAAGGAAAAAGGGAAACGGGGAGAAAAAGAGAGAGGTAAATGGAAAAGGCGAAATAAGAAAATGGAAAGGGAAAAGGGAATGTGAAAAAGGAAAAGGGGAAAATAAGAAAGGAAATAAAAAGAGAAAGGAGAAACAGAAATGGGCAAAGTAAGAGGAAAATGGAAAAAGCAAAAGGGAAATAAGGTAAAATGAATTCCGAAATGAAACGAGGAGGTAAAAGGTACAAGGAAGTAAAAGTTAAGAAAAAAATAATAAAAGGAAAAGAAAAAGGGAAACGGAAAAAGAAAAATATAAAAAGAAAACAGGGAAAGGGAAAACAGGGAACAGTAAAAAGAAGAAGGAAAATGCGAAAGAGAAAATGAAAAGTAAGAAAGGGGAAATAGGAAAAGTAAGACAAAAACAGGAAAAGAAAAAATGAAAAAAGGCGAGGAAAAAGGTAAAAAACATAATGATAAGATGGGACAAAGAAAGGGTTGAAAGGGAGATGTAAGCAGGGAAATGACAAAGAGGGACAAGGGAAAACGGAAAAGAAAATGGAAAAGGAATAGGGGAAAGAAGAAAGGTGAAAGAAGAAAAGAGAAAGACGAAGGGAAAGTGGGAAAGGGTAAAGGTGAAAGTGTATGGTAGAAGAAAAAGCAAGGGTGAAAAGAGAAAGGAGAAACCTTAAGAGGAAAGGAAACAGAGAAAGGGGAAGCAGAAAGGAAAAAGAGGAGATGGAACTAGGAATGGGTAAAAAGGAAGGAGGAAGGAAAAGGAAAATGGGAAAAGTAAAAGAGATTAAAAAAGGTGAAATAAGAAAAGAAAAAGGGATAATAAAAAAGCTTACATGAAAAGAAAATAGGGTGATTTGGAAAGGGAAAATAGAAAGGGGAAATAGAAAGGGGGATAGGAGAAGTAATGAAAAAAGTAGAAGGAGAATGGAAAAAGGGAAAGGTAAGAGAACAAAGAGAAGCGAAAATAGAATAGGGATAAATGGACATAAGAAAGAGGAAAGTGAGAAAATATAAAAAAAGAAAGGTCAACGGTAAAAATGAAGGAAGACAGGGGTAAAAAAAGAAAAAGGGAATGGAAAATAAAAAAGGAAGACAAGGAAAAGGGAAAGGGAAACAAGTAGAAAGAAAAAGGGGAAAAGGGGAATGGTAAAATAGGAAATAGGGAAAGGGTGAAGGAAAGATAAAAGAGAAAGGGGGTAAAGTAAATTAGAAAGGAAAACAGGGATAAGGACAACGGAGAAAAGGAAAAAGGGAATGGAAAGTAATAAGGGTAAGGGGAAATAAGAAAGGGGTGAATAGAAAGTCAAGGAACTTAAATAATCAAAAATGCTCATACAGATGTTTTGCATGTTAATAGAAAGTATTCTCTTTCGGTTATCTATTTGTCTGAATAATAAAAGGATAGAAAAAAACAATGAAAAGGGGACAACGGGATAGAGAAAGGGTAAGAGTAGAAGGTCAAAGGTAAAAGGAAAAGTTATAATAATGGAAAAATGTGCAGGGAAAAAGGGAAGCAGAAAACAGCAAAAAGGAAAATAAAAAAGGAAAAAGGGAAACAGGAAAAAGAAAAAAAGGGAAAGGTAAAGGGAAAAGGCGAAATAAGAAAATGGAAAGGAAAAAGGGAAATTGGAAAAGAAAAAGGAAAAAGTGAAAATGAGAACAGAAATAGATAGGGAAAGGAAGAACAGGAATGAAAAAAGTAAGAGGAAAATGGGAAAAGCGAAAGGGAAAACAGGAGAAATGAATTGCGAAAAAAACGGGAAAAAGAGAAGGGGAATTGAGTAAAGGGAAAGAGGAAACTAGTAAGGAGAAAATAAAAAAATAGAAAAAGAGAAAGGTAAAAGGTAAAAGAGGAATGGGAAAGGGGGAAAAAAGGAGAAAGAGAAATGGAAACGAGAAAAGAGAAATATAAAAAGGAAACAGGGAAAAGGGAAAAGGGAAACTGGGAACAGTAGAAAGAAAAAGGAAAAAGAAGAAACAGAAATTGAGAAATAAGAAAGGCAAAATAGGAAACGAAACGGAAAATGGAAAGTGGAAAAGCGCAAGCAAAAAAGGTTATAGGAAGAGATAAAATGAAAAGAGGAAAGGATAAATGGAGAGAGGTAAGCAGGGAAAGGGCAAAGGAGCACAAGGGCAAAGGGAAAAGAATAATGGGTAAGGGATGAGGGAAAGAAGAAAGATGAAAGAAGAAAGGGGTAACAGAAAGGGAAATATAAAGAAAAAATTAAAAAGAGTAAAGGTAAAAGGGTATGGTAAACGAGAAATGGGAAAGCAGAAAGAAGAAAAAGAAGTGAAGGGGGTGGAATAGGGCAAAACAGATAGGGAAAAGAGGAAAATAAAATTGGAAAAAAGGAAAAGGGCAAGGGTGAAAAGAGAAAGGAAAAAGGTAAAGAGGAAAGAAAACAGACAATGGAGAAGCAAAAATGGGAAAGAGGAGATGGAACTGGAAATAGGTAAGGAGGAAGGGGGAAGGAAAAGAAAAATAGGGAATTTAAGAGAGATTAAAAAAGTTGAAATAGGAAAAGGGAAAGACAAAAGGGGAAAAGAGAAAGGTTAAGTAAAATGGAAATAGGGGAAATAGAAAAGGAGAAATATAAAGAGGAAATATAAAGAGGAAATAGAAAGGAAAATAGGAAAACTGATAAAAAAGTAAGAGGAAAATTGGAAAAGGAAACGGAAAAAGGGAGAAGAGAAGGGGAAACAAATGAGGAAAAGTAGACGTAAGAAAGGAAAAAGTAAGAAAATATGAAAAGGGAAAGGTAAAGGGTAAGGATGAAAGAAGAAAGGAAAAAAAGAAAAACGGAAATAGAAAAAGGGAAAGGAGAAGCAGTAATAAGGAAAAGGCGAAAAGGAAAAAAGGAAAAGAGAAAATAGGAAATAGGAAAAAAGGTAAAGTAAATTGAAAGGAAAAACAGGAAGAAGAAAAACAGATAAAAGGGAAAAGGGATAGGAAAGCAATAGGGAAAAGAGGAAAGAAGAAAGGAAAAAAAATCGGAAAAAAGGTAAAGTAAATTAGAAGGAAAAACAGGAAGAAGAAAAACAGATAAAAGGGAAAAGGGATAGGAAAGCAATTGGGAAAAGAGGAAAGAAGAAAGGGAAAAGGGAAAGAAAAATAGGAAGGGTTAATGAGAGAGGGAAAAGGTTGAAGGAAAAGGTAAAAGAGAAAGGGGAAAGGAAAAAAGGAAAGTGGTACCTTTTTCCTTCTTCCCTCTCCTTTCCCCTATTTTTTTTACTGTTTTCCTTTTCCCTTTTCCCCTTGTCACTCTACTGAAGCCATGATAATTCTTTATGAAAAATTTCGAAGTTAATCCATCAAAGTACGTACAATAATTTCGCTAGTATTCAATTTATAAAATTTCTATTCTCTTTTTATCTTTCATACAGCGTCATATGCTTTTTGTTTGGTTAATATCTTACTGTAAATCAAACTTGGTTAAATATTTAGTGTGAAATAAGGTACACTAATTATAGAAGTGTAATGGGAGTTAGACTAATTAGTAGTTTCGAAATGATGAGGTAATTAACTGAAAGTTATGTAATGGAACCAGCTTCACCATACTTGTAATTACGTCTTAAATAGTGGATGTGCAACATTGTGTTATTTTTGATTAAGACGAGGATAGGGGTTAATTAAGTGATATTGATGAAGCTGTAAATGAACCTATCAATTGTTACGACCCTCCTGTAACCTATTATTAGAAACTGTAAGCTGTTAGTTAATCTGTCATTTATCGATTTTCAAAATCGATAGAGTAGTGGAGGAAGCATAATCAAACACCGGTTATTAACCAGAAAATATTTTCCTCTGCACGAAAAGTGAAGCGCAAATAAACAAAATTTTCGAAAAAATGGCATTCGTGTTTTTTTGGAACTCGTAGCCCTAAAATATTAATTAAAGTTAGGTGAAAATAAAATAATAATAATATTATTTATTGTATATCAAATAATTATAACAAAATGTAAACTTTCTCTATTTAACTAATATATAGTTTATTTATTCCTGCAAAGTTTACTTTGATGTAGGAAAAACAAAGTTAAATTCAATAAAACTGGCATAATTACATACTCTAACTTTTGTTCCCATTAGAAATACGATGGAAATCATGAACTACTTTTGAAACTCGAGTCTAATTATAAGTGTGTTATTGACACTTATAAAATAAGAGTTTTATGACAGTAATCCAATTTTCGAACCGACTATCAGCCCAACAAATGAAACAAATTTCAATTTATATTTCTACTAAAGGTTTTTTTTATAATTTGAACAAAAAATTTTTCTTCGAAGTTTATAATGACTGACAATTTTCTGAGTGGAAAGCGAATTCTTACGTTGTTATTTGAAATTAAAAATCGACTTTTCTTATAATTTAATTTAAAAACTCTTTCTGGAAGCTAATAAAGGCTGACCAATTTTTGAGTGGAAAGCGAACTCTTACGCTGTTTTTAAAAATTTAAGAATTCAGTTTTTATAATTTGTTTATTAATTTTTTTTAAGCTAATAAAGGTTTACAAATTTTCGAGTGTTGGGCAAAATCTCACGTTGTTTTTTGAAATTGAAAATTGTAACTTTTAATCGAAAAATAAAATTTTCTCTTCAATTTCCTCGAAATCTTATAATGTTTTTCAATACAGCTTTTCTTGTATCGATTCTGCAACGCAAAATATGGTAATCAAATTTTGTTTTTCTTAAATCATGAATTTGATTTTTTATCATCGTCCAAATATGAGGAAACGTGCCTTCGACCAAAGAGATTCCCCCTACATTGCCTTATAACATAATAATATTTTTCAACCCGACCTTTTTTGTATTGATTCAGCAACTCAATAGGAAGAAAGTAAATTCTTACTCAAAAAACAAATTAAAATGGGGATTTTTTCATCACTGTCTTAAACTGAAAAAATGTGCTCCTTTTACTGAGATTTCTTTTAAACAAATATACTTATTTTCCTTGATTAGTTCCTTATTTTTATTTTCTATGTTTCTTCATAAGTAATCGCACTTGGCTTGACTTTGTGATTTCACAGCATTAATTACCTTTAACATAAATAAATAAAATATTGAAATTGATAAAGCTACTTACTGCATTTTTCACACATAGTGCTTTTTTCGATTTTATTATTTTTTTTTAGTTTCTGTTTTTTTTTTTAAATTTCATTACGTTTTAGGTCCAAATTTTATTATATGTTTAAATTTCCGCAACATTAGGATGCCCAATAACAATTTTAATTTTTCAATTTTGAAAACGCTACTCTCTACATTTCTTCCTTCTGGTGAAAAAATACTGCCTTTAAATTTATTTTATTAAAAAAAATTGTTAAGAATTTCCGCAAAGCCGTTTTAGGTCTGAAAATTAATTTTCTTAGTTCAACATAAATTAATCATAATTCAGAATGGACTCCAAAGGCATTGCAAATAATGCAAAATAATTAAATGATTTCAGTAAAACTGTATTGAATCTAGCAGAACTCAAGAAATTACAGTAGAATAAAATAAATAAAAATTATAACAAAATTGATACAAATCTATAATAAATTAAAAAGATTTGAGGATGAATTAAGAGTAATTTACACAATTTTTGTAACAAAAAATATTCCATTGAATTCATATAAATGTATATTAAAAAATTTACCATTTCGTAAAGTCAGAAGATTTCCAGGAAATTTCAAAAAATTTCGGGCAAACTCAAAATTATTCAAAGGAAGTCAGTAGAATTCAAAGATCACTTAACGGATAAGAATCAATTTTAAAGTACTACGTAAACGGAACATGACTGTGGTTGGCCGAGCCCTAACTGTGGTTACCTTTATCATATTATTTTAAAGAATACGGACCAGCAATATTTATGGTTGGAACAACCGTAGCAGCTGTCTTCTGTACTTTGGTTGTGCGAGCAAAGGGAGATTGATGTCCTGACCATATAAATGGATGAAAATTTTGATCTGAGATAGTTGTAGGATCCATATAAATTGTTGATGCAACCTAGATCCATGTTGCTTCGACCAAATCAGATTGAAGCCTTATCACAGTGATGATGGTCTACACGACTATCACGCATTGCTGTATGTATGGATTACAAGTGATATTTTAGGGTATTGTTAATAAAAAAGTAAAACACGAATTTGGAATCACATAGTATATTTTATTAAAATTTAAATATACATAAATATTAATATTACATAAAAAAATGAGATACGTGTTTGTATTAAGGTAGGACAAAACAGCTCAAAACAATTAGATTCATTACACATAGTAATAACACAGCAAATTTGCAAATTTTTAATTTTTTGTGCATAGAAAAAAAAAATTCTAATTTTATGGGGTAAAGTTTGCCGAAGTGATT
>JAUELO010014041.1:0-11342 GCA_032357855.1 Amphibolips quercusostensackenii
AAGAGATGTGAAAAAAATTGAATGCGTTCCTAAAAAAAATCTCTATAATTTTGAAAAATTTGGAAGAATTTTATAAAATCTGTGGGGCGTAATTCATTATCAACAACTATTTTATTTTATGAATAATTTTAAGAGTCTAGTGTAGGATCTATAAGGTTCTAGGAAGTTCTATAATTTTGGAAGATTAAGGTGTTTTTGAAAGGATCTATAAGGTTTGATTGATCATTGACAACCATTTAAGTTTATGAATCATTTCAAGAGTCCAGTGTAGGATCTATAAGGTTTTAGGAACTTTCTATAATTTTGGAAGATTTTATTGTTTCAAAAGGATATATAATACTTTAAAATATTTTTTAATATCCGAATAAGCTTTTAAAAAATTAAAAAAATGTTGAAGAATTTTAAAGATTTTAAAGAGATGCAAAATATATTTAAATGCACTTGTAAAAAATTTTCTATAATTTCGAAAAATTTAAAAGGATTTTATGGGATCTATAAGGTTTACTTCATCATGAGAAACCATTTTATTTTATAAATCATTTCAAGAGTGCAGTGTAGGATCTATAAGGTTTCAAAGGAATTTCAAAGAGATTACAAACATTTTGAGAAATTTAAAAAAAATGTTTATACTTTAAATGATGTGAAATAAACTGAATGCATTTCTGAAATTTTTTTAGCAATAATTTCAGAAAATTTTCAAGAATTTTAATGCATCTATAAGGTTTAATTCTTCATTGACAACCATATAATTTTATGAATAATTTCAAGAGTCCAATGTTAGATCTATAGGTTTTCAAAAGATTAGAAAATATACCAAGAAATCTTTTACAGATTACTAAAAATTCAAGAAATTAACCAGGTTTTTATTGACTTTAAGAGATGTAGAACAAATTAAATGCGTAAAAAAAAATCTCTATAATTTTGAAAAATTTGGAAGAATTTTATAAAATCAGTGGTGCCTAATTCATAATCAACAACCATTTTATTTTATAAATCATTTTCAGAGTCCAGTGTAGGATCTTTAAGGGTTTAGAAGATTATAAAATATACCAAGGAATCTGCCACAGATTACTCAAATTTTGAGAAATTAACAAGAATTGTGATGATTTTGGGAGATGTGGAACAAATTGCATGCTGTTCTGAATAATGTTTTATAATTTTAAAAGATGTGAGAGTTTTGAAAAGGATCTATAAGGTTTAATTTATGATCAATAATCATTTCATTTCATGAAGCATTTCAAGAGTCCAGTTAAAATCTATACGGTTTTAAAGTAATCTCAAAGGAATTACAACCATTTCAAGGAATTAGAAAAATTTTCAAGATTTTAAGAAATGTAAAACAAATTGAATGCATTTATAGAAGTTTTTGTATAATTTTACAAGGTTCTAAAGGTTTTGAAAAGATGTAGAAAGTTTAATTTATGATCAATAATTATTTCATTTTATAAAGCATTTCAAGAGTCCAGTGTAAAATCTATAAGGTTTTAAAGATATCTCAAAGGGATTACAAACATGTCAGGAAATTTAGAGGAATTTTAAAGATTTTAAGGGATGTAAAACAAATTAAATGCATTTCTAAAAGTTTTTGTATAATTTTAGAAGATTCTGAAGGTTTTTCAAAGATTACAAACATTTTAGGGAATTTACAAGAATTTTAAAGATTTTAAAAGATGTAAATGAAATTGAATACCTTTTAAAAAAAATTTCTCTAATTTTGAAATATTTGCAAGGATTTCATAAAATTTTCAAGGTTTCAGGTTATTTTCAAAGATTTCGAAATCGTTCAAGAAGAATGCAAAAACTTGACAGAATTTGGAAGGAATTTACTGATTTTACGAGATGTAAAACGAGTTGCATGCTGTTCTAAAAAATGTCCTCTGATTTTGGATGATTTGGGACTTTTTAGAAGGATCTATAAGGTTTAATTATTTATTCACCACTATTTTACTTCAAGAATCATTCCGAGAGCCCAGTGTAGGATCTGTAAGGTTTACGGAAGTTCTATAATTTTGTGAGATTGGGGTGTTTTTCGAATGATCTATGAGGTTTCAAAGGCATTTCAAGAAATTTAAAACAATTTTTAATATTTTAAGAAATTTAAAATGCATTAAATGCATTTCTGAATTTTTTTACAGATAATTTTCGAAGATATGGCTGGTTCTTGAAGGATCTATAAGGTTTAATTCATTATTAGGGGCACGAATTGCGTGCTGTTCGAAAAAATGTTTGACAAGTATTTTTATTAATTTCTATAAATAATTTTAGGAGTCCAATATAGGATCTATAAGGTTTCAGAAAGTTTTATAATTTTGTATGACTTAGGTGATTTTGAAAGGATCTATAAGGTTTGTTTTATCATAAACCACTATTTCTTTTTATGAAACATTTTAAGAGTGCAGTGTAGAATCTATAAGGTTTCGAAGGAATTTTAAAGTGATTAGAAACATTTTAGAAAATTCAAAAGAATTGTTAATATTTAATGCATTTCTGAAAAATGTTCTATAGTTCTGAAAAATGGGAAAGGATTCAATAGGATCTATAAGGTTTATTTATTCAATAACAACCATTTCATTTTATAAATCACTTCAAGCGTCCAGTGTTGGTTCTACAAGGTTTGAAAACGATCTATAGTTTAGGAATAATTTAACTATTACTGAAAGGATCTATAATGCTTTATGATATTTTAAAATATTCAAAAAAATTTCAAAGAGATTACTGAAATTTAAAAAAATTTTAACGATTTTAATATATGTAAAACTAATTGAATTGAATTCAAGAGTCAAGTGTAGGATCTATAAGATTTTTAGGATTTGGAAGATTATAAAACACACCAAGGAATTTTACAGAGTAACAAAAATTTCAAGGAACTAACAAGGATTTTAATAATCTTAAGAGATGGTAAACAAATTGAATGCATTTTTGAACAATTTTTTGTAATTTCAGAAGACTCAAAAGAATTTTATAGAATCTATAAAGGTTTAACTTATCATTAAAAATCATGTCACTTTATGAATCATTTTAAGAGACAGGTGTAGAATCTATAAGGTTTTAGAAGGGTTTTGAATACACCAAGAAATCTTACAGAATTGGCAAAAATCTCAAAGAATATAAAAGAATTTTTAAGATTTCAGAAGATGATTGAATGTATTTCTAAAAAATTGTCTATAATTTTGGATGATTGAGAAGGATTTGAAAGGTGCTATAAGGTTTTAAAATATTTTGATAGATTCCGAGAAAGTTGAAACAAATAAAAAAATTTAAAGCAATTTACAAGAATCTTACTGCTTTTACGAGATGTGAAACAAGTTTCATGTAATCCAAAAAAATGTCCTATAATTTCAGAAGATTTGAAAAATTTTTTAGGATCTATAAGGCTTTTTGATATCTTACAAGATTTCAAGCAATTTTAAAAAGATTGACAAATTTCAACAAATTTAAAAAGAATTTAAAATATTTTAAGAGAAAAAAAAACAAATTTTTGTGCTGATCTGAAAAATGTTCTACCATTACAGAAGATTTAGCAGTTTTTAATGAAATATATAATGTCTCATGATGTCTTAAAATATTTGAAGGAATTTTGAAGAGATTACGAAAATTTCAAGGAAATAACAAGCACTTTGATAATTTCAAAAGACGTTAAAATATTTTATGCGGTACTAAAAAATGTCTTATAATTTCGAAAGATTCAAAAGCATTTTATATGGTCTATAAGGTTTTAGAATAATTCTAATGGTTTCAAGAAAGCTAAAAGTAATTACAAAAATTTCAAGCAATACTCAAGGATTTTAATGATTTTGAAAGATGTAAAACAAATTTAATGAGGTTTGAAAAAATTTCTTAAGATTTTGGAGAATGTTGTAGTTTTTTGCAGGATCTATAAAGTTTTAGGAGATTATAAAAGATACCAAGGAATCTTGCAGATATTACAAAAATTTCAAGGAACTAACAAGGATTCTAGTGATTTTTAGAAATGGAAAACAAATTTCATGCTGTTCTAGAAAATTGTTATTGTATCGAAAGATTTGAAACAATTTTATGTCATTTTTGAGGTTTTGGAATATTCTAAAAGATACCAAGACAGTGTAAGGGAATTCCACCAATTGCAAAACATTTTTAAGGATTTTAATGATTTTAAGAAATTGAAAACAAATTTAGTGCGGTTCTAAAAAAATTTTTCTAATTTTTGAAGATGTAGAAGCTTTTTGTAGAATCTATAAGATTCTTGAAAATTTTAAAAGATACAACAAGTTTAAAAAAAAATTAGAAAATTTTTAGCGAATTCTAAAATAATTCAAAAGATTTTTTAAGATGTGAGAGAAATTTTATGCAGTTCTGTGTAATGTCTTTTAATTTCGAAAATGTGGAAGCTTCTTGTAGGATCTATAAGGTTTTCAAAGATTTTGAAAAATACTAAGAAATTTTAAAAAGATTATTAAAATTTCAACGAATTTTAGATAAATTTTCAAGATTTTAAAAAATGTTAAACAAATTGATGCAGTTATAAAAAATTTCTTAATTTTTTGAAAGATTTGAAAGGATTTTATGTAATCAATAAGGTTTTAGGATATTTGCAAAAAATCAAGTCAGTTGAAAGGGATTACAGAAGTTTAAAAAAATTTGCAAGGATTTCAAAGATTTTAAGAGACGTAAAAAAAATTTAATGCGGTTCTGAAAAATTTATTCTAATTTTGGAAAATGTAGAAGCTTCTTGTAGAATCTATAAGGTTTTTAAAGGTTTTGAAAGCTACCAAAAACTTTTTAAAAGATTATGTAAATTTCAACCAATTTTTAAAGAATTTTTAAGATCTTAAGAGATGTGAAACAAATTTAGTGCTGTTCTAAAAATGTCCTATAATTTTGGAAGATTTGACAATTTTTGATGGAATTTTTAAGGTTTTAGGAGCTTCATTGAGATAATGAGGAATTTTAAAGAGATTTAAAAATTTTTAAGAAATTCACAATAATTTTATTAACTTCAAAAGATGCAAAAAAAATGTTATGCGCTTCTATAAAAATTCTTATAATTTCGAAATATTTAAGAGGATTTTATGTTTTCTAAAAGGTTTTAGAATATTTGCAAAGAATTTCAGGCAGTTTAAAGGGATTACAAAAGTTTCAATTCAATTTTCAAAGAATTTTTAAGATTTTAAGAGATGTAGAACAAATTTTGTGATGTTGCAAAAATATCCTATAATTTCGAAAGATTTGACAATTTTTGATAGAATTTATAAGATTTCAGGAGCTTCATTAAGATGATAAGGAATTTTAAAGAGATTTAAAAATTTCAAGAAATATCCAAAAATTTTATTAATTTAAAAAGATGCAAAAAAATGTTGTGCGCTTCTATAAAAAATTTTTTAATTCCAAAATCTTTAAGAGGATTTTATGTCATCTATAAGGTTTCAGGATATTTTTAAAGATTACAATGAATTTTAAAGGCATCGCAAAAACTTCAGAAAATTGTTAAGGATTTTTATAATATGAAAAGATGCAAGACAAATTCAATGCGGTTTAAAAAAATTCCTTTTAATTTTTAGAAACGTGGAAGCTTTTTGTAGGATCTATAAGGTGTTTCAAAATTTTAAATTAAACTAAAAAAATTTTAAAATATTATGAAAATTTCAACAAATTAAACAAAAAATTCAAACATTTCAAGAGATTTTAACAGATTGTATGCTGTCCTAAAAAATGTTCTATAATTTCTAAAGATTTGGAGTTTTTCTATAGAATATTTGAAATTTTGGAAGATTCAAAATGGTACCACAGAATTTTAAAAAGATTACAAAAATTTCAAAGGAGTTTAAGTATTTGAAAAATTTTCAAATACGTAAAACAAATTGGACGCATTTTAAAAAATTTTTCTAAAATCTCGAAACATTTAGAACGATTTTGAACGATTTATGAGGTTTAATACATCATCAACAATCATTTGATTTTATAAATTATTTCAAGAGTCTAGTGTTACTTCTCACGAGCAGGGAGGTTATCCATAAGCTACATAACCAATTTAAGACAATTTTTGATCACGCGTTCAGCCACTTTCGTTGACATCCTTAATTTTGGCTTACCCCTCTCCCAAAAAAAAATTTCATAAAAATACAAGAAAGAGGGTAATTTTTTATAAAAATAGGGTTATAATGAAAAAATCAGTTTTTTAAAAATAAAACTTAAGTTAATTCCATATTGGCTTCAATCCGAAACACTGTGAATTTCTCAGATGTCGTGTCTAAATACATATTAGATTTTCAACAAACAAGATTAATTTTTTAAGCGAAAAAACGAATTCTTAACTCATAAAGTATACATTTCTGCCAAAAAATAGAATATTGTAATTTTCAAATAAAAAATCAATTTTTGTTAATAAAAGAAAAACTAATTTTCACCAAGAAAGTTTAATTTTGAGCCTAAGAGATGAATCTTGAAATATATCAGTTTTTAACAAACTAGTACAACTTTTAACCAAGTAGTTGAATATTCAACGAAAAATATGATTTTAGAATCAAATAGTTAAATCTTCAACCAAGAAGATAAATTTTCCAGCAAGATGACTTATTTTCTGCCAAAAAACACAAATTGTTAACAAAATTGTGAAATTTTGAAGCCAAAACTAAGATTTTTCAACCCAAAAGCATGATATCTGACCCAAAAAAACTTTTCTTAACAAAATATATTAATTTGTGACTATAAAATATTAATTTTCATTCAAAAATATAATGAATAGCTAAATTTTCTACCATGGAGGTGAATCTTAAAAAAATTAACTCCTAAGAAAATAGCTTAATTTTCGACCAAGTAGATAAATTTTTAACTTAAAAATATGAATTTTGAACCAAATGATAAATTTTCAGCCAAGAAGATAAATTTTAAAGCAAGAAGATTGATTTGCTACTTCAAGGTACAAATTTTCAACAAAATACATTAATTTAGAAAAAATACATTAATGTTTAACAAAATTGTTCAAATTTTAAGCCGAAAGAATAAATTATCTACAAAACTATTGAACTTTATACGCAAAAGCATTATCTTTTAAGATGAAATTTTATTTGTTATCAAAAAGTCACATATTCATAAAAATTGTTCAATTTCTAAACAAATAGTTTAATTTAATCTTTAATAAAAATTTTTAATGAGAAAGTTTATTTTAAATCGAATAGTTAAATTTTTTACTAAATTGTTGAATTCTTAACCAAACCAGATTTTTTTAACTTAGACAATAGCATTTTTTACAATAAATAATAAATTTTCAACCGAACATATTAATTTTGGACTAAAACGACAAATGCATAACAAAAGACATGAATCTTTAACTATAAAAGATCAATTTAAAAAAAAAAATTAATTCTAATTAAAAATATCTAATTTTAATTAAAAATATTAATTTTTTATAAAAATATCAATTTTGAATGAAAAATATCCATTTCTAATAAAAAATGTTAATTTTCAATAAAAAATATCAATTTCTAACAAAAAATGAAATATTTACGCTGTTAGCTAAAAAATAAATTTCTAACGAAAAAAAAAATCGAATTTTAACAGAATAGTCACACTTTTAGGCAAAGAGCTAAATTTTGAACTAAAATAATAAATCTTATAAAAAGTGAATTTTCAAAAGAAGAGTTAAGCCAAAGCAAATAATTATTTTCAAAAAAGATTAATTTTGTTTAAAGGGGATAGCTAAATTTTCAACCAAGGAGATGAATATTAAAAAAATAGGAATTTTTAGCAAAATAGTTCAACCTCTATCGTAGCAAATGAATTTTCAGCTTGATAAATTTTCAAGGAAAAAATAATAAATTTTCACGAAAAAATAATTATTTTTTGTAGGAAAAAATCAAATTTTTAAGAAAATACATCAATTCGCAACAAAACTGTTGCATTTTTAACTAGAATGGGTTAATTCCCAATTAGGAGGAATAATTTTCGCCCAAAAAAAAAAAAACAAATTTTTAATAAAATAGTAACATTTTCACAGAAAGAGATGAATTTTCAACTAAAATTATAAATCTTAAAACGGAAGATTAATTTTTTTAATGGATTAGGTATATTCCCAACCAAGGAGGTGATTTTGAAAAAAATATGTTTTTTTTACAACAAACAAGTTCAACTTTTAACCAAGTAGTTAAATTTTTAACTGGAAAAATAAATTTTGTAGCAGATAGTTAAATATTGAGACAATAACACATATTTTTAAGCAAAAAGATTAATGTTCACAAAAAACACAAACTTTGCATCAGAATACATTAATTTAAAAAATGTTTTGGATATTGAAGCCAAAATGACAAAAATGAAATATCAAGTAAAAATTATTTTAATGTTTTGGTTAATTGCTATTTATGTTGTGAACTGATTAATTAATATATATGTACATATGCTTTTATTTTATTATATTTTTTTAAATTAGTTTCGAAGGTTATTAATGAAAAAATGTACAGAAATGGAATTTCGAACGGAAAAATATATTGTAAACATTATTTAAATCTTTCATAGAAAATAATAGTTTAATGCTTTTCATGTCGTGAACTGATTAATTAATCGTCAACGAATTCTTTTTAAACTTATATTTTTTAGATTGAGATTAAAAGGGTATTAATAAATCAAACTGAGAAAAATGGAAGTTTAAATTTCAAAAAATATATATAAAACAAAAATTATTTGAATTTTTTGATAAAAATTACTGTTTAAAGCTTCCTATTTTGTAAACTAATTAATTAATTATTAGCTCATTAATTTTTTCAAAAAATTACATAAAGCTTTTATTATAATTTGTTTCAATACAGCATACAAATTGATCATTTAGTTTCAGTTTTTAACTTTGTATGAATAACAAAAGTTTATTTATATTTAAAATACCTCTATTTCAATTATGTAATTTTTGTCAAAGTTTGCAATGTTGGGAATGATTATCTGAATTTAATTTTTAAAATTATATGCGCAATGTTTCAACATTTTCTGGAATTAGTATGAAAAGTTATAAATAATTTAAATTTTCAAAAATGCAATTTCACATTTAAAGTAAAATATAAATTAAAAATTATTTGAACGTTACAATGAAAACAATGGTTTATAATTTTCATGTTGTAAGCTGATTAATTAATTATTAATTGATTCTTTTTAAAATTTAAATTTTCTAAAAATAGTTTTAAAATTTATTAATAAATAAAATGTTTAGAATTAATAGTTTAAACTTAAAGAAAAATATGAGGTGAAAGTTATTTAAATGTTCTAATGGAAAATTTTAGTATAATGCTTTTTATTTTGTAAACTGATTAAATAATTATAAACTAATTTTTTTTTTTCAAAAAATTAAATGACATAAAGTTGAATTTCAATTATTTTTAATTAAATAACATATATATTTATTATTTACTTTAAGGTTATGTAACTAAATATTGTCTATAATTTGTATAATAAAAGTTTACTTTTTATATGAAATACTTAAATGACAATTATATGATTTTTTCTAATGTTTGTGATGTAAAATGATCATCTAAATTATATTTTCAAAATTATATCTACGTGTGTTTCAATTTTTTCTGCATTTAGTATAAAAGTTTTTAAATAAGTGAAATGTGTAGAATAAATATAATTTTTAATAGAAAATATATATAATGTCAAAATTATTTAAATGCTTTAATGGAAATAATAGTTTCATGCTTTTCATGGTGTAAACTAGTTAATTAATTATTAAATTTTTCTAATAAAACTTACATTTTCTGTAATTAGTTATAAAGTTTATTGATAATTTAAATTTTCAGAAATAGAAGTTTCTTTACTAATTTAACTAATTTACCTTTCAAGTTGATGAAGTCGTTATTAAATGATTAATTTTTTTCATAATATTAAATTTAATAAAATTTAATGTTTCCATGAAAATAATTTTTTAATGCTTTTCATGCTGTGAACTGATTAAATAATCACTAACAAATTCTATTAAACTTTGAATTTCATGGAATTTGTTAAAAAGTTTATTGATAAATCAAATATTTATAAATGAAGATTAAAAATTTTTTTTAGTTAAGTAAACATTATTTGAATGTTATGATGAAACTCATAGTTCAATGCTTCTTATTTTGTGAAATGATTAAGTAATTATTAAATGATTAACTTTTTTCACAATATGAAATCGAATAAAAAATAAAATTGATATTTTTTTAAATGGGTAACATAAATTGATTATATGATTTAAGGGTAATCTAAATGAATATTGGATATAATGTGTATAATAAAACTTGAAATATATTCAAAATACCCCTATTTAAATTGCGTAATTTTTCAAATGTATCTAATGTTGTCAATTCAGTCTTTGATAATAATTTTCAAAATCATATGCAGATATGTTTTAATTTTTTCTGAAATTAGTGTGCAAGGTTATAATAAGTCGAATTTTTTGAAATAAAAGAAAAAATTTAAAAACTATGTAAATTTAAAATTATTTGAATGTTTGAATGAAAATAATAGATTAATGCTTAAATGAGTATCTGAATTCAATTTTCAAAATTATACATTCATATTATATTTAAATTTTCTTGAAAATGAGCATAAAAGATTACTAATAATTTAAATTTACAGAAATGAAATTTCAAGTTAAAAAAAATATAAAGTAAAAGTTAATATTGAATGTTTTAAGTTATATAAGTGTTTTATGCTTTTCATGTTGTCAACCGATTAATTGATTATTGAATGATCAATTTTTTTTCAAAAATAAATTATATAAAGATGAAGTATCCAATAAAAGTTTATTTATATTTAATTGATTTTTACTACAATTATACATTGTGAAAAAAATTTACCGTTTTTAAATAAGTATTTAAATTCACTATTCGAAATTATGTACAACTGTTTTAGTTTTTTTGAAAATTAGTTTGAAAGGGGCCAGTACACGTCAGGAATATCAAAATCTGCAAGTGATCATGCAATTCCAATAAGTAATACTTTTTTAAAAATATATGTCTCCTGATAATATTTTGTAATTTAAGAAACAAGTTATTTAACCAAATTCCCATTACGAACATCAAAAGTCAGCAAAAAATAATTTTATTTCTTAATTGTCCTTCATTTATGTTGTCAGAACTAGAAAAGTTTAATTTTTTTTATTGAAGATGACTTCATAAGAAATATTTAGATCCTAGTTTAAAAAAAAAACTAAAAAGTTTTGATGAAGTTTAAATTTTTTCAGCGAAGCATAATAGAAAAGTTCGCGCGCGCGAGCGCGCGTATGATAGTCCTTCACATGAAAAGAGGTAACCTCTATTTTGTGTCAAATTGTGGGATAGTAGAATGCGACTACATGGTTGTAGTAATGTAGTATAGTATGAAATTCATACTATACTAAATTACTACAA
>JAUELO010014050.1:0-11342 GCA_032357855.1 Amphibolips quercusostensackenii
CAGTATAACGAATCCGAAAATATCGGGTCAAAGTGAACCTATACGGAAATCCAAGTATCGGTCCCAATATTTGCACTTTCCATATTTAGAAAAATATTCTTGGATATACAAAAACTATGCAGTCTGCGATTATTCCTTTTTTTCTGTATTATGTAAAATAGTTTGAACAAGTATTGATTCATGCTTTGTGTACCAACTACCTTGGTGCCTATGTACCTCAATTCTTCATGCTCACTATATTTTTACTCATAAATAGATATAAAAATATCGTTGAACCAGTAATTGCGATAGAAATTGTGTCAAACTTTCACACTATTTCTGGAAAATATGTTTCCTTTTTATAAGAAAAAAAATGCTCGCATGTATTTGATTTTTGAACAAATACATCTATCGTGTCATTGATTTTTAATAATTATGAAAGGTTAATTTGACGCTGGATGGATTGTTTTAAATACGCTTCAATGCAAAATAATACAATGATAATTAATTTTAGTTTTGAAAATATCTCTTGAGCCTGGAAGCATGTCAGGGTACAAAATTTATATGGAAAAAGGAATTTTATTCAAGGCTTTTACTTTTTTTATTATTAAAAATTATTGCCAACTACTTTTACTGTCGTGTAAAAAGTATAAGCAACATAATACACAAATTAAACAAGGTAATAATATTCTACATTCTTTCTTGAAGCACTCCATTTTATAATGAACTTCAAATTTGCACATTATTAGAAAAAATCATTCATATTTGAAAATAATAAATAATGATGATCTTATTTTAATAGTTAAGAACTACCACTTCACAATAAGTAATTTTTAGATGATAATTTTTAAAGAGCTTTCATTTTATAATTTATTTATTTATTTTATTATATTCTGTAAACAATTCAAGCTCTTGACTTGTAGAGATCTCGTGCGTTGAGCACGGACGTATGCGGTTAACTCTCGGATGGGTGACCATTCGTGTTTTCAATGCGTTAGCTACAGTCGAGCGGGAGAATTGACGCCGAGGATAAATGTACACACTCAATGCTATCGAGTGTCTGCATCCTACTGCGTCTGTCGATAACCGTCTGCGCTCAAAAATATTGGTTCCTGCAGCTTTTCACTCCCCTGATCGAATGTTTAGGTACATACGAACGCTCGTAATAAAAACTCCGGTTTCAGATGGTAGGAGATGTAGGGACTTCACAAAATTAAGTATGTCAGGCATTAAACCTGAAGTCTTAATTGTAAGTGGGATAACGGGGTAATTAAAGAAAGTGGGGTTTAGTCAAAAAGTTAACGTCCGTCCGTTCCCTGTGAAAAAGGAGGAATTTAAATATGTAAAACCTACAAAGCTATACATAGAGAAAGTAAAGAAAGTAAAATAAAAGACTTGAAAAATATTGCATCAAAAAACTATTACAAGCATTTGTTTGCAATAAAGTATGTTTTTTATGGTAATCTTCACGAAAAATCAAATCTAGGAAACACCTATCCCTCGAGCTTCTTAAAACTAACTTTAAAGTATTAAAAAAAATTACAAGACCCGCATTTATAAACCTAAAGAATAAACTTATTGAAAAGTTAATGGGTCGTTGCCAAAAAGCTGTAAAATTTAGGTTCCGACCGTTTCACCTATTTCCATGACTTAATAGATTTTTTTGAATAATACTAGGATATAGTAAATAGAAACGAGTGGGATATTGTAAATGGCTTTGAATTACATGTCCCATACATTATGATTGAAATGTGATTTCGATGTCAATATTTTTTAAAGAAAGGCTCACATTATCAGGAAACATTATATTATGACTTCAAACCGTTTCTAACAATGCCATAATTTGATGTTAAATTAATTCATGAGTATTGCATTTTGATCAGCATGCCCCATACACTCAAATAAAGTATGTGGCAAAATCAAATTATAACCAAGCAAGACTTTGTTAGTTTTAATATTTTTTGGGATGTTTATAGAACCAATATATTATATATTAACTTTAAAAAATATTTTAGCTATTAAAACATAACAATCTCATTATTTGTAATAACTACCTTGCCCGCACTGCCACCATAGCTGGCCATCCTGTATATAGAAGTAGTTTAGTGTGTACTATATATAGCTATTTGGTGACATGTACCCATATGTAAATTCGCATAAAAAAATGGGAAAATTAACGACCAAAGAATTTTGTTAATGATTGATGATTATCATTTAATAAACAGAAGATAAAATTTACATTTATATCAGGTGAAAGATTCACTACAACGGAAATTAACTCTGTCGTATAAACTCTACGGAAAGCGGAGATAATTTCGAATTTTCAAACTGACCGAGAATAATTTTTCAGCAAAAAAGCGTCGTGTTATGTTGTTGACAGCAGTGTGAAGAACAGGAAAGTATAAGTAAAATTGGTCTGGAAATCAGGCTACCAGATTAAAAAAAAAATATTACGCTTATTCAAGTTTCACTTTAAAAATAATTTTACTTATCAAAAACGAATAAAAATTTATTTTTCGTAAATAAGAATAAAGCACTTCACACATGCAGAGAAGTCGCCGTAACCACGGCTCACAAGTTTTGCCTGCACATGCTCGGTTACCGACAATCCAAAATGCGTAGCGTTCCCACTTTTGACAAGCGCTGCACAGTTGTCTGGAATAGGAATTTACTGCTCATAATTAAGCACATATCGTGTTTTTTGACTGATTGAAATTTTTTTTTATAAATACTTATCATTAAAATTTTGAGAGAACCATGGTTTACGATTTGTTATTTTTTTCACAAAGCAATATTAGAACAAATTGACATAATTGACAATTTCAGCTTTGTGAATTTTTATCTCATGGAGAAATATAGATGGAATTATCGCATATGCACTCAGTAAACAGAACTTAATCTGGTAATATTTAACCTTATTATTAAAAACAAGGTTCATAAACAAAATCTTTTTAGTGTGTTTCTCTCATACAAAAAATTGTTTGCTTTACGGCAGTTGCTAAGATTTTTTAGAAGCGTGACAATTTACAACGAAAAATTGGCATAAGTTAACATAAAATATTTTTATAAAAAATTTCATAAATAAAGTCTCTGTAAGTGCGTTCTTCTAGAAGCTAAATTGATTTTTCTGACTAAAAGTGATTGACAATTGTCTTCTAAGGCATGTATATATTTTGAACTTGATCACACGTTAATAATACAGATCGTTAAAAACAATGTCATTAAATAAATGTTCAACCAGCCGCTTTCTCGTAGCAAATTTTTTTCCCTAAAATTATTTTTGTAATGACCTTTTTCTATATGATTTATCAATGAAATTAATAAAATAATAATTTATGCTAGTGTTATACACATTTTTATGAGAAAAACCACAATTAACGAAACTTGATAAATTATTTATCAAATTACTTAATATTTTAATTATAATACTTTATTTATCATTACATTTCATTTTAATTTCTGAAAAGATTACAGAATTGTTTATACCATTATAATTTGCTTATAATCTTACCACTTGTTACAATTTTCCGTTACTAATGTCATTTGAATAGCAAATACCAACGAGTTTGAGACAAAATAAATTTTCTTTTCTAAAAAAAAGTGATATACGGTTGCATTTGTTTATATAAAGTGTTTGTAATAAATCAACAGAATTTTACTTCTATTTCGTGATTTCTAGAAAGGTAAAAGGGAGAAGAGAAAAGTAAGAGTTAATCCATCAAAGTTTTACTTCTGCCGTGTGGCCTCACTGCTACACACTGTTTTTTTATTAAATTTGTTACTTATTCATTTGTTATTTAACTTAAAAATTGCAATTGGTAATATGTGCGTTATTCACTTTAGCGTTATTGATTGATATTTCTGCATAAAGGTATAGAATTAGTAAATTTACTTTTGTTGGATATAGGTGTAACTTATAGATAAATATCCTACATTTTCTTAATTTTTATAAATAAATTATGCACATATCTGTAAACTGCGGCATTTTCAGAATTCGAATATATAACTTACATAGATTTTGTTATAAAAATGTGAAGAATTAATTTTCAATTGCAAGCAAGCACCAAACAACAATAATAGTTAGTAGTTTAACCCTAATTAGTCACACTTAAGTAGAATCGCATAATAGTCACACTAGGTGAATTTCACCTTCAGCGTGGAAAAAGTTTTATCCATCTTCAACAATAAGTCCTGAAAATCTAAAAAAAATTGCTAGGTATTATTTAAAGATTGTAAAAGATGATCTTTTCATTTTTTGTGACGAAATTTATTTGTTTAAATAATTTAATAATCATAAAAATTTGTTAATAATAGATTGCCATTCAACAACATTTGTGATTTTTAGAAATAATTTTTGTAAACAAATTCACGTAGTTGGCATATTTATGCATTGAAAATTTTTCTTTTCTGTAGAATCATACATTTTTATGTGCTTGTGAAAAAAAAGTAAAAAGAAAATAAAACTCTTTCATGGCTGCAAACTGGACGTTTGGTAGAGAGGCTTAAATATTGCCATGAAATGAAGTTGTATAGCAATATAGCCAATGACAGTGACACTATAATAAATTAATTTTTTTTTCAAAATTGTTTTCAACAATGATGAACTTTGTTGGATGGAAGTCAGTTGTGTAAAAGTTCTATTCTTCAGATGAAAAGAAATGATTCCGCAGAAAAGGCAAATGTTCTGTTTATATAAATGCCAAATAAGTGAATTTGTTTATGAAAATTGTTCATAAGAATAAAAAATGTTGTTTTACGAAACTGCAATGTGTACTATTCTTGTTCTTCCCATGAAAATGAATATTTCCATTGTCAAGAAAAATTTCGATGCATATAAATGCCAAATAAGTGAATTTATTTATATAAATGGTTTATAAAAATGACAAATGTTGTTTTATGAAACTCTAATGTGTACTGTTCTTGTTCTTCACATGAAAATAAATGATTCTACAGAAAAGAAAAATTTTCGATGCATACATATGCTAAATATGTGAATTTGTTTATAAAAATTATTTAAACTATTAAATATTATTGTTATTCGGTGCTTGTTTACAATTTGAAATTGATTTTTTACATTTTTATAACAAAATCTAGGTGAGTAATACATTCGAATTTCGGAAATGCAGTAGTAAGCAGTTATATGCATTATTTGTTTATGACAATGAAAAAAATGCAGAATATTTATCTACAAGTTACATTCTTATTCAACAAAAGTAAATTTACTATTTCTATACAAGTTGAAGAAATATCGATAAATGGAGCTAAGTAAATGTCGCAAATATAACTAATTGCAATTTTTAAGTTAAATAACAAATTAAAAAAATGTGCATCTCTACGTTAAATTTCAATCCTTAATAAATATTTTAAAAAAAGCTCTGATCCGTTGAGATTTGAGGAGTCGGCTGATTTTTGTCCCAAAAAAGTGCTTCTTTCCACTGTGCGGCCTATTCATCACTAGAGTATCTTGTGAGCAAGTTTTTGTCTAAAATTGAATATCAGATTTCTTACGACTTTCTTTACCTGTCCTTTAAAATCGTGAAAATTGTGCTTACGGATTTTCAATATCCTATCTTTTATAATATTAATTCTCCGTCACCCTCAGAATGTTGTTCGATATATATCAAACTTTAAAAATGTATAAGGGATTCTAAATGAAACCTTCATGTACCTACGACCAGTAGGGTATTACTATTGAGTAAAGCGTAACTCAAAAGCTACTCGATCGAAATATATAAAATAAGATTTTCGGGGGAAAATGTTTTATTGTTATTATTATGTTATTAATTTTTATTTATAAATTTAAACATAATTTAATACATCTTTGTTATTTAAAATTTTCATACATTTATATTTTCATTTTACGTATAATATTCTCGACAGGTTAAAAAAATCAGGTATATGACGATTGGCGGACGATGGATAAAAATTTTCAGAGAACATCTGTCATGTTTTGGGATTATAAGAGCATTTTATTAAAATAGTAAAGTATAGATACCCTCATATATGTGATGTGTCTATCGTTTAACGATCTGTATACGTTGACAAAGAGTCGCCAACAGTACTTGAGGGACTGGGAAAATATTGTTGGAATCACCCTATCAACCATGCTTTTATGAGTGAACCGGAAGGAAAACATTGATTCGGACTTTTCACCTATGGGTCGTTCCAACACGATAACTATAAAACATTATCCTAAGTTTCTGTTATACCTTCCTCTTATATTTGTATTTACCTTTTTCATAAATTATATAACTCAAAAATTTCACCAAGTAGCAAACTTGTGATGTAAAAATCTTTGCTATAAAATAAATTCCAAGCTATAATTATTCTAAGTTTATTATCTACGTGCATTTATATTGTACCCTGACTTAATTATGGAGGAGTAATCTACCTCTACTGTATATACTATTTAGTTTAAGAAAACCGTTTTTTAAATGGTGTTTTATTTTTTTCTCCAGACTACCTACTATTTTTTCAAATTTAGAATATCCTTAATGGCATGTATCAAACTTTGAAATGACCAATTATTATTTTAAACGAAATTACTCATTAACTTTTATTTATTTTTACATTCTTATCGTAATGAGAAGGTATCGGTTTTATGTCAAATTTGAGTTAGTCGGTTTTCTTCAAATCTCCACGTTTTGAGAACCCCTGCTTAGGTAAAAATATTTGGGCTTGATTTTGTCATGGGTGAAAACTAATCCCAGAAGATTTCAAGTTATACGGTATGTGTGGCTTTTGAAATGGAACCAGACTATTTTTGATGTCTTAAGGCGAATATTATCGTCTTAGAGACAAAAATTTATGTCTTGAGACAAAATTATTTGTTTTGAAAAGTACCTAAGAGATTTATAACTTGAAGGCAAGCCGAAAGGTTCCCAAGGCCTCCAAGGCTCATCACTAGTCCGCTTTAAATTTTACTAAACGTTTATATTATTTATCTTCGTAGTGTTTATTTTGTATGTATTAATAACTTTGTTTATCTGCAATAATTATGCCCTTTGGATAACGAATCTGAAAATGCTGTCTATTTTTCCTTATTTCCAACAGTTTTAATTTTTTTAGTTAAAAATCAGTTATTATGAAAGTACAAGTTTTATCGGTTGTGAACTTTTAATTCTTAGCAGATATCAACTTTTCGCTCGCAACCTATCTGGAAATGGCAGGCCCTACAGGTAGTAATTAAACCAATACATAAATCATCCTTCGATGTCTCAAGACAAGTCTACCTGGTCTGGTCTTGGCACAGCTACCCGTAAATGTAACACAAGTCTGTATATCTCCAATGTCTACCTTGTAAGACTGAATCAGACATCATGGTCTTGAAAGCATATTGAAGACATTCCAGAAAAAATCAAGACTAAATATTTTTACCCTGGTGAGTCAGAAAAAAACAATTTTTACAAAGGTGTCTGTCTGTAGTTTGTCGGCACGATAACTTTCGAATGTATAATCAGATTGGATTGAGCTTTGGCACACTTTTTTATATCCTGAAAGAAAAGGATAAGTTTGTTACCCAGCTACTTTGGATAAGAATTCAAAAAGTTAGAGCATTTAAAAAATTTTTAAGAACTTTTTTTTATTAAAAAATTCTATGTGTTTTGATTTGTGGTATTTTCAAAATTCGAAGAAACAAATGAAAATAAAAATTATAAGCCTAACAACGCACGATATGAAAAAGGGCCAGGAAAAAAAAAGTTGCTTTTTAAAAGCCCTACAAGACTATCATAACAACTTTATGAACTTTCTAAAGAAATTAAACATTTAAATTTTTAATAGCAGAAAAAATGAAGGAAAATAAAAAATTTCACTTTGCGGTCAAACTATGCAAGATACAAGAAAATGTGTAAAAAAAATTATGCGTTTAAAAAGATCTACAAATTTGTTATTAATGACTTTCCGATAGGATGCGTATTTTTTTATTTATAAAAAAAAACATTCAAAATAATACAATAAAATTTTTGGACAAACGACACAAGCTACAAAAATAATTTTAAAAAAAGATATTAACCCAAAGAAGATCTACAAATTTGTTATTAATCATTTTTTGATAGGATGCATAGTTTTTGTTTTAATCGTGAAAAATTACATTACAAATAAACAGTACATTTTTATATGACTTACTGTTCTTCTTTTAATTTTAAATATAGTTTTCTATGACTAGAATAAACCATTTTTGACGAAAAATAGAATCTTTGATTTTTAGGTAGCATTTGTGGTTGCTTAAACCAAACCTGTTGCTTAAGGAATTAAGAGTTTTTTTTGGACTTTAAAAAAAGTGTAGAAAAATGCAAATTATTACGATAATGTTGTAATTTATACACATAAAAAATCGAGCGTGAAGAGCGAGTATTGCCCTTAGAATGTGTTCCTTAAGGCCAATAGAGTTTCAAATAAATAAACCTTCTTTTTATTCTAAAATAAAAACAAATTTAAGAATCACTTTAATCGTAGAGGTTTTGACAATTTTATAATATTTGCAAGTAGGCTCCTTCTTTCTAAGTCGAGCACGAAGTAAGAAAACAAAAAGCAAAAAGTATCCGAGCGCGAGGTGCCAAGCACATATATTACCGAGCGCGAAGTGCGAGGTAAATATATTATCGAGCGCGAAGCGCGAGATACAACAGCCGCGTGTCCTAGGCGCGCTCAAACTTGTGAGCGATGTGTGTGGTGAGAATGTGCCCGCAAAGCGGGCAGATATTTTTAACTTGTTCTTGGGGAAACGTAGTTTTTTATCATCAACCACCGACTAAGTTAAGGGCTTGATGAGAGGAGGATGTTATAGATTAATTTATTACGATTTATAAAATCTTTTGTAATAATATTGTGCTAGGTACGAAAATTAGGAGCATGGTGTAGCTTACCGTTATTATCCTTACACAGCGGCCAAAAGCGTTGAAAGTGACAAGAGCCGTCTCTGGATGCTTTCTTATAGCTACCATTAAACTTTTATTATAATTATTATTAAAAAAATGAGGAAGCATATTTTTCTTTCAGGCTCAAGATGGTTATAGCCCAATATGCCGAAGGAATTTTTGTTAAAGTTGCATTTTTTTAATGCAATCAAGTAATCTGATAAGAGAAGAATGCCTAATTTGACATATCGGGCAAAGCCTGGTTTTTGAACCATCATCCACGGAATGGGTTGCAGCCAAGTGCACACTAAATCTGAAAGTAAAAATTCAATCTGCAACAGAATAATCGAATGATATAAGAGTCTTTTATTTCTTTATATTGTCATCCTCAGCGTCAAATTTTGCGTATGACATTAGTTAAACGCTCTAAATGACTTAACGTCCATGATTCCCCCTAAGTTGAAATTTACCGCGCAACTGCTGCTGTCAGTTACTCATTATCTTATAAACTAACAACTCGAATAAATTTTCCATACCAGGCAGACGTGAAGGAAAGGAAAAATTATGGGTGATTATATACTTAGTATTGAAAAGTGAACTGAAACCAGTACTTACTTATACTTTCTTTTGTAAAGAGAACATCTGTCAGGAATAGAAAAAGAATTCGACTAATCTACTAATAAGTAAGTTCGTTTAAAAAGAATGGTTCACATGACAGTTCGGTGCACCCTTAATAGTTTAAGAAGAAAAAAAACGCGTATATAACTCTAAAAAGGTCAACCCACAATCTTAAATCAATAATTGACCTGCGTGTTCCTTCGGCAAATCATAAGAAATATAAACCTCAGACAAAAATACTTCCCTCAAAAGTTGCTGTTATTTTTAATATACCTACATGTAATTTGACTATAAACTTTTTCTCAAAAACTAATATTTTTTAACAAAAAATTAATTTGGAGATTTAAAAAAATTTGTTAAATTTCGTGCAATATTAAAGACAAAAAAATTAATTACAGGAAATATTTTAAATATTTTGTTAGTTTAACCTACTGTTTACTATTACAAAATTTTTAGAAAGATTTACCCTCTTAATGTATAAATATCTTATTAAGTTTTTTGTCCAAAAAACTTTTAAACAACTAACGGGATAGCCTCTTATTTTGTAAAAAATAATATCCTTTGTTAATATTTTTTTAATGTATTCAGTTTGAGTTAGTTAAAATTTAAAATAAGTTTGATAATTAAGAAGTGTGCTATCCTTAGTAAAAATCGCAAGTATGAGAGTAATCAATCACTGCCTTTCCAAAGTATACCAAATTTATGGTAAATGAGATAATCCCGTACTTTAAGTATGCTGAAGTAGTACAGATAAAGTATAGCTGAAGTATAGCTAAAATAATACTGATGTATAGCGGAAGTATAGCTAAGATAATACTGAAGTATAGCGGAAGTATAGCTAAAATAATACTGAAGTATAGCGGAAGTATAACTGAAGTATGAAATATAACTTATCTATACTAAAATATAGCTGAACTGTAAATTATATTTAATTTCTAATTAAGTGTGGCAAAAGTATCAAACTCTTAATTGCACTTGTTTGTTTTCAAGATATCCTAGCAACAGGATAAAACATAATGCATCATAAATGACAGCTCGTCCGAAAATTTAAAAAATATACAATGCATGTACAAGAGACAACATATATATAGTTGAAAGTTTGACATAAAGACAACCGCAGGTTTTCACCAGAAGAGGATACCATTCTACAAAATTGCACCCGTTCCCGGCAAAATCGCGGTGAAATTTTAGCTGTAACTTTGTCTCACGACCGCGAGATAGGTGGTTACAGTCTGCGATAGACTCGATATGATAATTCGTCAAAAGTTTATTGCAACCTGAAAAGACGGAGCGACCAAGGACGACCACTTTCTGCATTTTTTCCGCAAGTGTCTTAGCACTTCGTTGACACTCGGGGATGCTTTTCAGTAAAAGCTTGGAACCTCCACAAGCACCAATGATCAGGACGACTAACTTAATAGAATATTTAGGTTATAACCATTGCAACTCCCTTACAAGGTCTTTATACCTCTCTTTCTTTTTATTTTCCTTGGCTGTGATGTTTGTGTCGGATGGTGCCAAAAATTGGATAACGAACATAGTTCGTTTCTCGAACTCAATGAGATCTACGTTTTGTTTTAACTAAGTGAAAATACTACCAAACAAACTGCAATAACATTCAATTTAACATAATTTTTTGTCTAAATTATATTTTAAAATTTGCTTAGAATTATATATATATAAGAATAGGTTAAACAGCCACCGCAGGGTCCCACTAGGAGCAACTGTCATCTATGAAAATGACACCGGTTTCGAGCAGAACCGCGGTAAAACATACTTATGGCTACGTCTCACGACCGTGAGATGGGTGACCGCAGAGCACGACGAAATCACTTTAAGGTTACGAACCAGTGATAGTTTCGCACCTCCGAGAGCCCTGATTTTAGG
>JAUELO010014072.1:0-11341 GCA_032357855.1 Amphibolips quercusostensackenii
CGGTAGTTGAGTGTACATTCTTTATTAATCCACGCTCCCTTAAATATTTGAAATTCTCAATGGAAAACTAGAAAATGTAAAACCATAAAAAGTTTTGTAAATCGAAAAAAAAATTTCATTGAAAAGCAGAGCATGAGGATCCTAACTATGAATAATTAATTTATAGCCCATTGATACATTGTAATTTAAGAAAATTCTTGTTTATCTCAATTTTTGCAAACAATCAAAAGGCAATATTTTGAAAATGAAAACAGGCTTTGTCACGTTTACAATTTCAGAATAGGGCCTTCTTTTTTTCGAATACAGTTGAAAATGTTACACTGTCGCGTTATTTTAATTAATTTTTTTATCTTCGGCTTCCATTTTTAAAACCTTTTTTTCTAACTATATATTGTGCTAAATAAGTTTATATATTTTTACCAAACAATAAGTCGTTTTTCACTTTTGAATTAAGGAAATATCTTGACTACCAGAATTAGTAATTTTTCTCTAATATTTAGCGGCCCGCTTTTCACTAATTGAATCTGCAAACGAAAAAAATTCTGAAAATTTAAAGAAGAACTGTATTGAGAAGTAGGGCATGAGGACCCTAACTATGCATAATTGATTTATATGTAATTGAGCCATTATATTTTTAAAATGGTTAAAATTCTTAGTATTCTTAACTTTGTGCAAACAATTAGAATTTAATATTTTGAAAATGAAAGCAGATTAGGTCACGTTGAAAATTTCTCAATATGGCCTCATCATTGTTTGTTGCCACCTTAGATCAAAATTAGAAAAATTCAAGTAATTTCTGTTGAAATTTTACAGATTCGATTAGTGAAAAATTAGCAACGAAAGATAAGTAGGAAATGAATAGTTTGATTAGTCAATATATTTTTTTATTCAATAGTGTGAAGAAACTAATTGATTATTAAAGTAGTAAGCATGAAAAAAAAGGTTCAATAAAAGAACGCGATGTTGTAACATTTTTAACTCTATTCAAACAATAGAGTCAAATTGTGAAACATTAGCTTATGATTGTTTGAGCAATGATAAGGAGAATACGAATTTCTTACAATCGTAAAATGACAATGCCCTCACAGCAATAGGATATACCTAGAAAATCTGGGATCTCTATGGGATGTTTCTGGGATATTTAAATGTACCAAGTAGGATATTACAATTTTTATGTATTTGCAGGATATCCTCACAGGTTAACCCTGGGATAAACCGGGACATGTACATCACAAAATCGGATATCCCAGGATATCTTATTGCTGTCAGGGTGGATCAATGGGCTTCAAATTAATTGCCAAGTAAAAAAAATAATTATGGCGAATGGAGGAAAATCCGATAGGGGCTCCGAAAAATCTTGCTTTACGACAATCACAAATGGTAGTAGGTTGTGATTTTGTGTGAATTCGTGAAAAATAATATAATCTTGAAATATCTTATTCGCCCGAATTCAGCGATAAATTTTAATGGGGCCTTATTTATTTGAAATTGTTAAAAAGATTGTTAAAACATAACTGACTGAGATTTTAAAGTAATAACCAATATATTTGTAATCACGGGACTTTTTTTACCATTTGAACAAAACTTTTCTCGGGAACCTATTAGTGCATTCAGAAGTGTTAGTGGTGACTCGATTACCCCTAGTAGAAATATTTTTGACTTTTTGAAGAGGATGTATCACGTTAGTAGTTTTTTTGGTAAATTCAAGAATTCATCAATTTTTACCTCAACTTTAAGGCATTTAGTAAGTCAATATTTATTTTAGTCGCTCACGCTAATTAAACGCAAGTATCTAATAATGATAAACTTCACGCCTGTAATCTATTAGATAACGACTGCAGAATACATTTCTCGTATATAATATATAATTTAAAACCAGAACAATCAGTAGTTACACTGTTAAATAAATTATTCATCACTACATTTCGAAATTTCTCCTCTTCTGGGAAAAAATGAAAATCGTTTATACGCTCATCTTCACCTTGTCAATCATCTTTAACTCTATTGGTGAATATAACAGTATAATAATATATCTATAATTTTTGAAATATTTTCAAGCTTTTTGTAATTAATAATTTGACTCGCGTAATAATTCCACGCGGTATATTATGAAAGCTTAGCTTCATAAATTGTTACACAATTAAAAAGTTGTGCTCAAACAAATATATTACTCTTCTGCGAAAAAAAATTATTTGTAGACATATTTTCTTAGAATTTTCATTTCTACGTTCTCGCAAGTTTATTTTCTACAAGGATACTTTTTATTAAATAAATAAGGTATTTATTTCACGATATTTCTTCAATCTTAATCTACTTCTTTGTGTTTGCGCTGAACATTAATTCAGTGATTTTTACATTCTCAACATAATGAGAAGGCATTAGTTTTATACGAAAACAGACAAGCGCATATTTCTTTAAATCTCCACGTTTTGAGAACCCCTGAATCCGAAAAAAGCAGATTTTACGATTGTCTTTTTGCCGTCATTATCGTCGTCGTCATCTATATCAGAGGCGGTGGAGCCCCAAGGGACAGAAGGGGCAATACCCCCTCCTAGAAATCGACGAAGGAGGGGCAAAGTATTAATGTGCCCCACTCTGAAATTAAATTATTAAATTTATCAGATCTTTTAAATTTTTCCAAGAATTTACCTGAAATCTTTGTCAAATAATTGATTTTTTTGTAAAATCTTTTTAACATATCCAAAATCTTTGGGAAATCATTCAAATCTATCTAAAATCTTTGCGAAATATTTGGCATCTTTGTAACATCTTGATAATCTTTGTGAAATCTTTGCGAAATTTTAGAAATATTTTTGCAATATTTTTAAATATTTGCAAACTTATTGAAATCTTTGAGAAATCATTCAAACCTTTGTGAAATCTTATAAACATACCCGAAATCCTTGCGAAACCTTTAGATTCTTTGCGAAATCTTTAGAAAATCATTGAAATCCTTGCGCACTCTTTAAAATTAATCTAAAATATTTGAAAATAATAAAAATCTTTAAAATCTTTTGGAAATAATTGAAATCTTCCTGAAATCTTAATGAAATATTTGAAAAGTTTTGCAAAATATTTCATAATATTTGTGAAATTATTGAAATTTTTGAAAAATCATTGAAATCTTTGCTACATTTCTCAAATCTTTGCAAAATATTTTAAATCTTTAGGAAATCATTAAAATATTTATGAAATATTTTTTTGAAAGCTTCAGAAATTTTTGCAACATATTAAAAATATTTGGTAATATCGGTATAATAATTTGAATCTTTGGGAAATCATTTAAATCTATCTGAAATCTTTAAGAAATCATTGAAATCTATGTAAAATCTTTGTGAACCCTTTCTGAAGGCTTTAGAAATCTTTATGAAATATTTGCACTCTTTGCGAAGTATTTAAAATCTGTGTAAAATATTAGAAATCTTTGAGAAATCATGAAAATATTTGTGAAATATTTTTAATCTATCTGAAATTTTTGCTATTCCTTTGAAATCTTGAAGGAATCATTAAAATCTTTGTGCAATCTTTTCAATTCAACGAAAAATTTTGGGAAAGAATGAAAGTCTTTGTGAAATATTTGTGAAATTTTTTTAATCTTTAGGAAATCATTCAAATCTATGTGAAATATTTGCAAATCTTTGCCAAACATTTAAAATGTTTTTAAAATATTTTATTATATTTGTGAAATCATTAAAATATTTTTAAAATTTTTTGAAAATTATTGAAGCCTTTGTGAAATCTTTTAAATTTGTCCGGAATCATTGCGAAACCTTTGAAATCTTGCTGGAATCTTTGGAAACTTATTAGAATCTCTGTGCAATCTTTGGCAATCTGAATTTCATACCTAGATATAAATGGCTCCGCCGCTTCTGATCTGTATACGAAGAATGTTTTTCGTATATCGTATAGTTTTTCCGGAACATAGAATTTTTTATTATTTAAAAAGCGCTAACGCGATTAGAGAAAAAAACTGTACGATACATATTTTACTTAAAAAAGATCTTCTCCTCTGCTCTGTTGGGAATCGAACCACAGGTCTTGCAATTGCCGGTCGGGTGCTCTTACCACTAAGCTACTAGAGAGATCGGAATAAGAATATTTTTTTTTAAAACGTTACTTCTAACAATCGATATAAGTCAATACAAGGAACCCGTATTTTTATCAGAACTGGTAACTATCGATCAGTGAAGAATCTTTTTCACGCACTGAAAATTAGAAAACAAAGATTTCTAATTTCCTCAGCGGGTTCCCAGCGGTGCAAAGAAGAGGATCTTTTTTCAGAAAAAATTTATCTATTAATTTAATTTTAGTCTAAGAAGACGTTAATGAATTTCCGTTATTTGAGGAAATACCTTGAATCGATAGTGTTAATTTCTAATTTTCAGTGTGTGAAAAAGATTCTTCACTGATGGATAGTTACTATCTCTAATGATAATACAGATTCTTCGTAAAAACTATACGTCTGTTGAAAAAATTGCCTGCAAAACATTTTTTAGATCTTTGTCAGATGAACAATAATTGTAGCGTGCTCTACAACAGCAATCTTCAATTCTTTGCTCAAACATTTTTTTCGCATTTCGCATAACTTTTCTGGAAAATGGTATTTTCTATTTTTTTTAAACTTTATCATAATTAAAATAAAAGCTTTAAGTCTTATAAAAAAAGGTCTCAAATGCATTTGTAAATATTTTTGAAATTAACAATTTGTCATCTCAATTTTTTTTTGTTTCTCGCATAATTTTTCTGGGAAATGACATTTTTTTATCATTTTTTTTAAAGTTACCGTGCCTGCAGGAACACAGACTACAGACAGATGAAAACCTTAACAAAAATATTTTTCTCTAACTCAAGGAGTCTCAAAACATGGAGTTTTCATTAAAATCGACTACATAAAACTTCTTATCAGGATGAGAATGTAAAAAGTAGGCAAAATGTTCTGCAACGCGCCTGTCCTAACCCACAAATTTAAAATAAAAATTTTCTGAAGTATAATAACAACATTTTTTTAATATTTGAGATTCACATGTATTACTTATATTAAGTTGAAAAATATGAAAATTAATAGTAGTGTTCAACATCTTAGATTTCAAAAATTACTTTAAAGTATCCCTACAAGTTTTTTGCCTGATCACGCTGCATTGATATTTTCGACTAAAACTCAAAAATAGTTTGGAGATGTTTTCAAACATTAATTGAAAATAGCAGTTAACATGGCTACTATTTTTGTCCATATATTTAGTGAAATGTCTCGTGATGCTTCAGATTAATTTAGTGTACTATGAAATGAGAGGGCTTTTTAAAAAGCTGAAGTCAAAATTAAATAAATCGTAAAAATAGTAGTTTTTCTCACACTTCTAAATATTTTTATCTGTTCTGCATATATTTTTGAAAGATTTTTTAATTTTTCTGTTTTATATTCATGTCCATCACAAATACATTTATTAATAATTACATATATTCATACTCTCTAAGGCTACCGTTAGTAAAGGTTAGGCAGGTTGAAATTTTTTTTCTAAAAATATAATTTTCTAAAATAGTTAATTTTTGGCAATCACTGACTTCATGCAAAATTATTTCAAACTCCCCGTACTACAAAATAATATTGGATGATTAGCACTGGAATAAATATCACAAAAAGATTTAAAGATTTAATGCCAAAAATGGCAAAACTATTAAGGAACAATTTATTTTACGCAACTCATAATCTCATATGAAATTACACAAAAATAGTCATTCTGCACAAATAAACCTTACACAATAAACATTCGTCATTTCTCTTGATATCTTTTAAATTTTCTTGAAATTGTATTGAAATCCTTTAATACAATTGGAAATATTTTTATATTCATGAAAATCGTTTAAACCTATTGAAATCCATCCAAATCTCTCATCTGATTTCAAAATCTTTTGCGATCTTTTAAATCTTTCGGTTAGTTTGAGTGCAATGTAAATTACCGAAAATATGTTAAAAATAAATTAAATTTATTCCATAGACTACATTAGAAATCCTTCGAATTTGTAAAATATCAAGACGGGTGGAAATACAAAAGTATTTAAGAAAATGAAATCTTCTCTTCCTTGTTGCAGAGTTAAGTTCGCAGTTCGATTGTTTGCCTAATGGCGACCCTATGCCTGATGTTTCGCGTAGCAGGCCTTCGTTTTCTTCTTATTTTTCTTCTTCTCCTGAAAGGATTCATTTACCTCAGAGGTCTCTTTCTCCTTCCAAACTTCCTCTTCGTGACAGGTCCAGATCTCCTCCTGCAACTGCTCATTATTCTTCCAAATCTATAGCTCCAACTACAAGGCTTCCTTCTCCTGACGGAAATGGATGTGGACTTGAACAGCTTCGATTTATACGGCTTATACCCCATGTGAATAACAACCGGACATTTGAACTTCGAAAATACACTTTTCCTGACAATAAATCAATTAAAGTATTAAAAACAGGATTCATGACCTATAGGTCTGTACAAACCGAAGAACAAATTGTATTATCAGCATCCAATGGTGACGTCTTTGCCATATTGGAGACTTATAATGTTCTGGCTGGAATTTATAAATACATTAATCACACAACAAAACGTGTGAAAATAAACATGGAAAGCCACATGATAACCGAACTGAACAAAGAAGAACTGCATGCTACTCCAGTAGGTTCCCGCCGCTCAATCACAACGAGTTTTAGAGTAGAGAATATAAACCATATTGTAACCAATAATCGTCTATGCTATTCATTCTGCAGTATACCAAAGAATTCCAGATAAAGCGGATCCAAAACTGTTGTTCCATTCTTCGATCTTTTTAATTTTCAATAAATATTTTTAAAAAACATGTTGAAGTGCATGTATTGAAAAAAACCTCAAGGTTTCGATCAACGCTGCGGGACTTTTCAAAGAGCCGTACACATATCTATAGTTTAATAAAAAGAAAATTTATTTATGTGAAGGTCGCATCATTTATGCAGTACAAAAGATAGAAGTTTTCAAAAATAAAAAATAAATTAAACATACCTGAGCCACGGTAGTAGTAATTTATAAAAACCCTATTTCAAAAAATGGTTAAAAGTTATAATTTTTTTCTCAAGCAGAATCCTCAAACAGACAGACTATACTAGGCTGTTCTAAAACGTCAATAATTTTAGAGGTGAACAATTTTAATAAACCTCTGATAAAAAGGTGCACCAAAGATTGTTAATGTAAAACTGAAATAAAATATTATTGAATTAGGTATTAAGAAATTAAAGAAGAAAGTTAATGGAAGATGATTCGATATCAAAATCAAAAAACATAATTAAATTTCCATGAATATTGTGACCAACCTGTGTTTATATTATTAATTCTACAATCTCTTTTATATTCATAAGTTCTGGTTTTCAATCCTCTGCATGTTTCACCTATGTAGTGTTTATTACAAAGAGTGCATTTTATTAAATAAACCGCATAAGACAAATTTTGTTTTGTTTCGGAAACTTTTTTGTTAGCTAACAATTTTTAAAAACTTTGGACAATTTTATAGTAAAGGATCACATTAAATTTTTCAAGGATCTCATTAATCTTTCGTGAAGACCTTGGGCATATCGTAAGGTAACTTTTATATAACTTTTTCTGTAATTTTCGAACCATTTTCTTTTCTTCTTCTATATGATGGCAGTAATGTATATTACATGAATACCTGTTTAATGACATTCTCTATCAACGGCAATCGATAATTGTTTAATTGTGAGCTGGCTTTCACTTGCCCTGAATTTTATTTCCTATTTTTTATATCACTTCTTTTAAAACATCTGCTGACCAAACCTTTATCAAACTAATATTTTGACTAAACATATGATGGGATTCATAATTTAAAACCGAACAATCTTGGTTTCTAAGCAAGATTGTAATTAAATTTCCATCCATCATTTTCATTTCAAATAATGATAAAATTCAAAATTCAAATTAAGTTTAATTAAAAAAATTTTTTTTAAATAAATTTTGGATAATATTTCAATTTTTGCTCTACAGTTATTGACTTTTCATAATAGTGAGTCTTGCATCGCTCGCCTGTAGACAGCGTATCAGTTATGTGACACGTTCAAAAATTATTGGAGCATCTCTAAAATCTTTGAGGCTCTAATTGAAGAAAAAAATTATGACGGACCTTATTCGTAGGAAATTAAAAAAGTTTATTTCACAAATAATGTGATACTTAGAAAATTCTCGATTTTAGCAGTCTTAGGCTTCCCTAGCTTTTCTTCTACAATAATAAACACTTCATCTTGAAAACTTGGAGAATGATAGAGAACATGATAACGGACGTCCCTCGACTCTTTTCTTATGAGATAATTACAAAAATTTTAATTTTGCTTAATTTGGTGAAAGCATGTGTATTCTGAGGTTATGTGTCTTACATTTCTCCGATTTCTTCCACGCTTTACTCCTAAAGTATATAGTATTTTTCGCTGAAAACTTAGGACAGGGAGGAAAATATAGCAAAAAATGTCCTGGAACTGACATTATTCGTAGTAAATTAAAAAAGTTTATTTCACAAATAATGTGATACTTAGAAAATATTCAATTTTAGCAGTGTTAGGTTCCCCTAGCTTTTCTTCCACAATAATTAACATTTCGTATTGAAAACTTGGTGAATGATAGAGAACATGATAGCGGACGTGCCTCGACTTTTTTCTTGTGAGATAATCACAAAAATTGTAATTTTGCTAAATTTGGTGAAAGCATGTGTATTCTGAGGTTATGTGTCTTACATTTCTCCGATTTTTCCCACGCTTTACTCCTAAAGTATACAGTATTTTTTGACGAAAACTTAGGACAAGGAGGAAAATATAGAAAGTAATGTCTCGGAACTGACCTTATTCGTAGGAAATTAAAAAAGTTTATTTCACAAATAATGTGATACTTAGAAAATTCTCGATTTTAGCAGTGTTAAGTTCCCCTAGCTTTTCTCCTACAATAATAAACACTTCGTCTTGAAAACTTAAAGAATGATAGAGAACATGATAACGGACGTCCCTCGACTCTTTTCTTGTGAGATAATTACAAAAATGGTAATTTTGCTAAATTTGTTGAAAGCATGTATATTCTGAGGTTATGTGTCTTACATTTCTCCGATTTTTCCCACGCTTTACTCCTAAAGTATACAGTATTTTTTGAGGAAAAATTAGAAAAAGGAGGAAAATATAGAAAGTAATGTCTCGGAACTGACCTTATTTGCAGGAAATTGAAAAAGTTTATTTCACAAGTAATGTGATACTTAGAAAATTCTCGATTTTAGCAGTGTTAGGCTTCCCCAGCTTTTTTCCTACAACAATAAACATTTCGTCTTAAAAAATTTTGGGAATGATAGAAAACATGCTAATGGACGTCTCTTGACTCCTCTTTTGTAAAATTAAAAAAAAAATTTATTTTGCTAAATTTGGTGGAAGTATGTGTATTTTGAGGTTATGTGTCTTATATTTCTTCCACGCTTTACTTCTAAAGTACACAATGTTTTTCGCCTAAAACTGAGGACAAGGAAAAAACATAGAAATTATTGTCCCTGAATTAACCTTATTCGTATGAAATTAAAGCTGAAAATCGTTATTAGCTTCAAGATAGTGCACATAAATAAAATTTTTATTCAGCAAAATAATTTTTTTTTGTTAATATCTCTCAAAAACGGGTCGAGAGACGTCCGTTATACTATTTCATAGCATCTCCAAGTTTAGTTTTTATAAATTTTAATTTTTGTGGAAAAAAACCGGGAAACGGAACCTGATTTACCACACGACAAAGTATCACATGCATTTACTCTTTGGTATGCTGTGAAAGGAATAGCTTAGAAGATTATCGGTTACACTAGGGGTTATATTCTCTACTCTATAACTATTTATAATTCAGCGGCGGAAATCTACTAGAGTAGCATACAGTTCTTCTCTGCTCAGTTCAGTAATTATGTGGCTTTCCATGTTTATTTTCACACATGGTAGTTTGCCATTAATGTGTTTGTAGATTCCAACCAGGACATTATAATTTTCCAATATGACAAAGACTTCACCTTTGGATGTTGATAATAATACTTGTTCTTTGGATGAAACAGACCCAAGTGTACGAAGTCCTCTTTCAATTTTTATTGACTTATCGTCAGGAAAGGTGTATCTTTGCAGTTCTAATATCTGGTCTGAATTCATCACAGAAATAAGCCTGATAAATCTAAGCTGCTCAAGTCCACATCTATCATCGTCATGAGAAGGAAGCCTTATAAGTGGAGCTATGGACCTGGAAGGAGAATGAACCCTTGCAGCAGACCTGGACCTGTCACGAGAATGAGGCTCGGCATGTGGAGAAGACCTCTCATATAAATGATTTTTTTCAGATAAAGAAAAAAAATTCTGCTACGAGGAAGACTAGGAATAGGTTCGCCATTAGGTAAACATTCAAACTGTAAACCTATCTCTGCAACCAGAAAGAGGATTACATCTTTTCAAGTACGTTAGTATTTTCGCCCACCTTGAAATTTTACAAATTCCAAAGAGTTTCTAGGAAAGTTTCAGTGCTAAGCATCCTATAATATTCTGTCGTAAGCGTATTAGGTAATACTTTGCATGAAAGTCGGTAATCACCAAAATATTTACTATTTAAAAAAATTATATTTTCGGAAAAAAACGAACCTGCCTAATATATCTTTTTTAATTAACAGTAACTGTAGCGAGTATGAACACATGAAACTGCAAGATTAATGAATGTTATCTATGCATAAAGTTAACATTTTTGGCCTATATTATGAATAGTTTGAATAATTATTTCCGAGACTTACCCTAAAATAACAATGCAGTGTAATTAGGCAAAAAACTTGTAGGAAGACTTTGAAGTGATTTTCACACACATTTGTAGTAAGTTTTTAAACAATTTAATTAGTGTTTTATTTACTCCAGTTATTTCTTCCACTTTATCAACATCCTTGACTTGGTTGATTAATTATTGCAATTTTTTGCAAATTTTTTCTTTAGCTGCTTTCATCGTTACCTCATCCTCTTCCTTGGATACACTATTTGCAGATTTGTGAACGATAAGCAATAAGGAGTATGCACTCCATGAACCTTATCTAGGCATGCAAAGTAGAAAGACCAAATTCAAAGTTGGAGACGATTTCTATCTTCTGCATTACACGGTCTATATCATTCATTTGCGATGGTGTCGTTTTTCAAATGTAGCACGTAAAGGATGATGGAGTATCAGCGAGGGCTGTGCAAACTTTTCCGACTAACATATTATAGTTTGCTTTATTTCTAGTGTAACTGTGTATGTACCACTAGTCGTAATGATTGTTGTAGGTCTAAGCTTCTGAACTTGAATTTTAATATTTT